>JAODPA010141668.1:0-15791 GCA_025585075.1 Nepenthes mirabilis | reverse complement strand
ATAAGATGTATTATTTTTATTTATGGATAACTTTAAAATTTTAACCAATAAAGTATATAATTGTTCTGTCAATTGTTGAGACATTGAATTAGTCTCTAAATTCTTACTCAACATATCCCCAATCTTATTCATATTTGTACTCAATATATTACCAGCTTAAAGAATACACTCAGATAATATTTTTCACCTTTGTTGGCCTTCCGTTTCTCTCCATTGGATGAACTCCTCGTAACTAGAGTGGTTATAAGTGATTCATTTTAAGTAGCCAATTCGGCAATGTCATGCGTGTTACTGTTCACATTAAACTACTCGTTTTCTAGTTTATCATGTTGAAACTTCACAATGATATTCTCATCGGCTTGTGCATCCACTTCAATTGTACAATCTTTTATATAAATCTTATATAAATATTTAAAGTATGAAAAAGCCTTTTTTCATCCAATTGCAATTCATTTGTGATTCTATATCAATAAAAGAAATTAGGTATTAGTACGTATTATTGATGAAGTATAAATAACAAGAATAATAGATAAAGTATAAAAATAACTGATATGTAAGCAATTCATATGTTTTGTTCTACAGTAACTATCTTTCGTGCATTATCCCAACTTAATATGAAAGTGTTTGGTATAATTTTATGAAACTAAAGCTAGTGTTGCTATAGTTACTGTTCATGGTTAAGATGATGACCTAAACAGAGGTGTATATTCTCCAAAATAACCCAAAAGAAGCATGAGGATGTCATGACCACCTCTTATCTTCCTGTCCCATAGTGTACCTTTAGCATCCAACACACATTGGTCCAACCAGCTGCTAGATTCAGCATCCGGAAACTCTTCTGCAGATGAATCTGAAAGAAGCTGCCAATTACTACTGGAATGTAGAAAATAAAGTAATCAGATTATAACTAGCCACTATCAAACACAATGTTCAATCACTTGGTGCCACCAAAACCTAGGTGAAACACCCTCAAAAGGACATCTAAGGGATGCCTTTTGAATGCTAAAAAAAAATCACGAGCAGCAGAGTTCTAGGAGGCATAGCATCAACTGTAGTTATCTCGTATAGATTATGTCAAAAGAGCTCCTCTTCATCAACAACCAAGCATATAGTATCAAAAATGGCAACGAATATATTGGATTAAGTTTACAACAATTTCAAATTTTAAGTAGTTTGATCCAACAACTATCTCCATTCATATATCTGTGGAAGGTCAGATTCAAACAATGACCAGTTAAGATGCTCTCTTTTTAGAGAAATGGCTCTTTTTTACTGAATAAGCATATTTTAGTAAAACTAAAAATAAGGGTGCATGAATACAAGAAGTCCTCAAAAATTAATTACAAAATTAGTTTGGAAACAAAGATGCACAGAGAATGCCAATTGTTGTCAACTTCAATAAAGAATCGGCGGACCATCTTTACTTCATTGCATGCTCAACACAGGACTGTAGTGCTCTTTACTAGTCTCAGATGCAACGGGTTCAAATAGCTTCCTTTAGAGGTGAGTCAAATAGCAAGAAAGGAAGATATAGGACAACATCTACAAAATTTGCCTGCAAAGGTACCTTAAAAGAATAATAGAAGAAATTAAAAATGTTCATTGTGTTTTGTACAGCTATTTATGCATGCTGTCAAACTTTTGAGATCCATTATCATCCAACTTCATATGTCAAGGCACATGCTTGATATCTCATAAACTGAATGATACTGTCAGAAGTTTGTGTGATAGGAAAGATGGGATGGGAAAGTTGGCACCCAACTCATTGGCATCAACAACCGGTTAGCCAACCACAAAATTTCAAGAATGTATATTTTGAATGACACAACAACCTAGCAGCTGAAGCTTGTTGGGAGTTCAGCATGCTACACCCTTGTGGCCTTATCCAATAATGCTAGCTAGGCTTTGGGTGTCGCAATGAACATGGATTGGAGATGTTCAAAAAGATTGATTCTTTTTTTTAAAGAAAGAATACCGTGAAAACATTTCATAAATCCAATTTTATACAATAAATGAGAGGAAAATACAGAGGCTATAGTGATGGCATGAATTCAAAGTAGACAAAGGGACAATAACACATCTATCAAATAAGGTTTGGAATTCACGCTGTTCATCCAAGTAATACAGAAAAACAAAACCATAACATACAACAACTAATAAGAAAGGATGGCATAAGGAACAAAACTTCCTACAATGTAGGCTTTGAGAAGGTCATGTATGCATAGCCATAACCTATGCAACATAGAGATTATTTCTATAGTTTGAACTCATTACATTTATGTGACAACAATGAACTAAGAAGAATAGGATAAAAGGAAGGAACAAAATCACTTTGTGACAGAAGAGGATATCAACACAATGGTGAACACTATACCCAACTACTTATTAAAAAAATATTGATCATGATTCCTGTCATATGAAGTCGGTAATATTTTATCAGGTTATTGATTTTTCCTTGCAAAAGATCCAGGTTCTTGGCTCAACAACCAATCTGTTTAGTTATTGAAAGAACAATTGATGCCATGTAGCCAATAAGTAAACCTGATTTTGTAAGTAATATAAGCCATACATGCAACTAATAGTTGCATCTAAATAAATCTGACTGTATGAATAATAATGACACCGCAAGCAATTAACATGGTCAATTAATTAAATACGGATGTACCAACTCTGGGAAATGTCAACAAGATAAAAGAACAGAAACATTTATACCCTTGCACATCATAAGTTATACAAGTATATGCATATATATCTCTACTCTTTTTCTTTTGAGATCATTAAGATATATAATTATGTATCTTAAGTTCATATGAACTTTAGTATACACATTTTATTTTTTAATAATAAATAGGAACCTTTCCACCGATTTTCAGTGATAGAGTTAAACTTGCACTGAAATTTCTATGAGGGGGGGACTAGTAAAGCGACAAGTAGCACTGCAGATGGACTAGCTCTTTTAACTTCTGACTATGACTTCTGTTTGAAACAAGAAACAATTGGAGAAATCTAAAAGGACAAGCAATTGATGCTACTAAGCAAAAGAAAGTGCAAAACCCAAATTTTCAATGTAATGAACAGAACCGGCAAGCAATTGCTCAATGTGGACTTGGTGTGGGGTACTAAATAAGATAGCTCCTAAAGTGCATTCTTGCTTATAGATAGTTATTAGAACATGTGATAATCTTATCATATATTTAATCCCGCACAACTATGCTTGCAAATGAGAGACTTTTCTTTTCAAATCTCAATTCCCAACAAGTTGAGACAATATCAAAATCACCATATAGCTTGATTAAAAAGACACCTCAAAGACATTTTACAGCTTTTTTCTTTATCGAGCGAGCTCAGTTTTTCCACATTCTTATTCAGCAAACACACTTCAGTTTTGCAAACAGGTATATAATCCGCACACATTAACTCAATTTCTAATCGGCAGAACATAAACCTCCCATTGATAAGGTTTCAAGGTGCACGAGATAAAATGCATACACCAACCATTGCTAACAAGTGACAAACTACTATTACCCAGAAAGTAAAAGGATAGCCGGGAGCACAAGACTTCCACATTGTGGTCCTACAATGCAAAAAGGTTGTTTCTATGGGCTAAACCCGTGGCCTATATATTACAATTAAATAATTTTTCAGTTGCATCAAGGCTTACCGTAAATCTCATAAAAATATCTTCCAAATCACATTAGAAGTGATGAGTTAAAAGTTAATCAGTGAATGCAGTAATAATCGAACCCAGCTGAAATGGCACAACACTAAACTCAACATCTCTTGAAAACCAAAATTATTACAAAAAACCCATATATTCCTTAAGATTAGATACTTTCCTTGTTGAAGAAGAGATTTGGACATATTGTCGACATGATTGATGGATTAAGAAGTAAATGGTCGTATTTGCATTACTTGCAGTGGAAGCAATCCCACACTAGAAGTTCAACGCTAATAGACCCAGCTTGAGTCATAGCACACCCATCGAACTCCTAGCCTTTGTCCAAGCATTTCTTGAAGTTACACTGTTATGGGTTTGGCTGCTATGGACCCGATCCAGCCCATGGCCCAGTTCACGGGTCCAGTGGCTGACAAGTTGGAACCTCGTCGTAGTGGCTGTCCAACCCGAGCACCTAGTGGTCGACCGACTCGAGCAACCAGTTGCTGTTTGACCCGAGCACCAAGTGGATGTCCAACTCGAGCACCCGGGAAATTTTGAGATTACATCTGATACTAGTATATATATATTTTTATATTTTTTTATATTTCCTTTTCTGTTAATAGGTTACTGCCGTTAATACTAGTAGGAATCTAATTTTGTTAGTAGGCATATTACCTACTTTCTATTATGCGCCTACTATATGTATTGAGAACAGAATGAAAGAAGATTAAGCAGTTGCAAACTATTCTCTCTATTCTCTTCTCTCCTCTCCTCTCTCGAGAACAGAATGAAAGAAGATTAAGCAGTTGCAAACTATTCTCTCTATTCTCTTCTCTCCTCTCCGCTCTCGGCAGCTCTGTACTCTCACTCTCCTTCTGTTTAATTAGCCCTCCCCTTATTTCTCATCTAACTATTATGAGTTCTCCCCTTCTGTTCCTTATAACAAGCATAGCTTCGCTGTTGCATGCATCAGTGGTGCTTTCATTGAGATCATGGCAGAAAGTGTTACGACTTGATCGAAGGCATTGGATGACATGGCGAAGGAATTAAAGGAAGTTGTGGCCGTAGTCCAATAGCATTCGGAGGGAATCGCCACTAATACGACAACCACAGAGCACATTAAGCAATCGATTGCTGAAATTAACCATACCTTAGCTGGGATGGAGCGATTTACCTTGGCATCATTGCTCCCCCTACTTCCTACACCGACTGTAAGTTCTCCTTCTTTTCCAGTGTCTGCCGTGCTTGTTTCGCAACCCTTGCCCACTCTGCTGCCGACCTTTACAGAAAACCCTAACAACCTCCACCTTTGTTTGCCTAAACTCGAGATCCCATTTTTTTCTGGAGACAATTCAACTAGATGGTTGTTCTAGATCGGTCGCTTCTTCCTCTACTATCGCACTCTTCCAGAGTAGAAACTTACTATTGTGGCATTCTATATGTTCGGGGTTGCATTACAATGGTTCCAGTGGATGCATACAACCCGACAACTATCCACTTAGGAACTCTTCTCTCGTGATCTGGAGCTTCGCTTTGGCCCCTCCTCTTTTGTGAACCATGAAGTTGCTTTATATAAACTCTGGCAAACCACCACTGTGGCGGTTTACATGGTAGAGTTCGAATTCCTGTCCACTCGGACTCCTGGGCTTATAGCTGCCAATTTTTTGAATTATTTTATTTCTGACTTGCGGGATGATATTCGGTGTGAGCTCTTACTGTTGAAACCCATGTCTCTGCCTAAGGTAATTGGAATGGCTAAACTTGTGGAAGAGAAGCTAGACACAAACCGAATTAACTCACACCGATCTCCTCTTGTTGCCAAATCCCTATATACCCCTAGCCTTTCATTGTCGAAAACTTCACCATCTCAAAATCTTCCACCAAAATTTCTGATAAAGAAATTAACCTCCGCTGAAATGGCTGCACGTTGAGAACATGACTTGTGTTTCAACTGCGATGAGCGATTTATACCAGGATATCGGTGTAAACCACCTCAATTTTTATGTATGCTAGTCGAGGATGAAGACCCTATACAACCTGAGGTGATAATGACTGAAGAGGATTCTGTGAGTTCACCACCTTCAACTGAATTGCCAACTGGGGTATCTCTTTTGCCTCCAGAGCTGGATAGCACTCCCACCATTTCCTTCAACGCTTGGAAGGGCATCGAGTCCCCACTACACTACAATTACAAGAAACAATCTCAGGCCATTCAGTAACAATGTTGGTGATTAGTGGCTCCACTCATAATTTCTTGCAAACCCGGTTAGCCAAGTATTTTGGGCTTTCCATCAAGCCCTCTCACTATCTTAATGTGATTGTTGGCAATGGAGACTTGTTACACTGTGAAGGATTGTGTGCCAATGTCCCGCTTACACTAGGATCCTCTTGGTTTCTAGTGGACCTATATCTACTTCTGATTTATGGGGCAGACCTAGTTCTTGGAGTCCAGTGATTGGCATCCTTAGGACCCGTTTTGTTTGATTAAAAAGCCCTGTGGATGAGTTTCACCCATGTTAATACTAAACTTATCCTCTATAGAATGCCTAGCACTACCATTTCCACCATAACATTAAACCAACTAAGGCGTAGTGATCTGACAAAATCGGTTGCTTTTTACTTTCAATTGACTGTAACACCACTCACAAAACAAACACCAGAAGACGATTCCTTGGGCTCTCCATTTCTCTTCCAATTCCCTCATATTTTTGACCCTTGAATCTCTACTGTCCTTTGTAATATCCTTACGTCATTTAAGGATGCATTTGGTGTACCAAATAGACTGCCTCTACGGCGCTCTACTGAACACAAAATTCTCTTGCAAACCCACACCCCACCAGTAAATGTTAAACCCTACCGATACCAACACTTTTAGAAGGGTGAAATGGAGAAATTAATCAATGAGATGTCGGTTGAAAGAATAATCCGACCTAACACGAGTCCCTTCTCATTTCCTGTTCTGCTAGTGAAAAAGAAGAACGACAGCTAAAAGTTTTGTGTGGATTACCACGCTCTTAATGCCATTACCATTAAGGACCGGTTTGCAATTCCTAAGGTGGATGAACTGCTGGGTGAGTTAGGTGGCACCACAGTGTTCTCCAAGCTAGACTTACATGCAGGGTATCATCAGATTCGGGTGCATTCGAAAGACGTGCATAAGACTGCTTTTCGGACCCACGAGGAGCATTACAAATTCCTAGTTATGCCCTTTGAATTATCGAATGCCCCATCTTCATTTCAAGCCAAAATGAATACTATCTTCCGTCCTGTGCTTCGCAAGTTTGTGCTAATTTTCTTAGATGATATTTTGATTTATAGCTCATCCTGGGAAGCGCATCTCCATCATCTCACTCAGGTACTCCAAGTTCTACACAATCACACTTTCTATGCTAAACAATCCAAGTGCGAATTTGAACAATCATCACTAACTTATCTAGGCCACATTGTGTCGACACAGAGAGTGGCAATGGATCCCAAGAAAATTGAGGCCATTCAACGTTGGCCTCCTCTTGCAAACAGCAAACAACTACGGGGCTTCTTGGGACTAGCAGGATACTATCAGCGTTTCATAGCCTAATATGCTTATATTGCTTCCCTGCTCACTCAACTGCTACAGAAAAATTACCTTTGTCTAGGGACACGAAGCACAATAGCTTTTGAGTCTCTCAACGCCACTCTCATTTCCACACCTTCCCTGACCTTACCAGACTTCTCCAAACCATTTGTGGTATATATGGATACTTCTGGTAACAACATGGGCGCCATTTTGGTACAAGCAGGATTCCACAAGGTCTTGCAACATGGTCAATTTGTTTCATAGCTCCTTATTCAATGGCATTCTCAATCCCCAGTGAAGGCAACTCGGGAACCAACTGTAGATTTTTATCAGGACTTTTCGGATTTCAACATTGAGAATAAGGTTATTTTCGATTGGGATAGTAATGTTACAGGTCTGGCTACGATAGACCTGATCCAACCCACAGCCCAGTCCACTTGTCCAATGGCTGACAAGTTGGAACCTCGTTGTAGTGGCCGTCCGACCTGAGCACCCAGTGCCCGTCCGACTCGAGCACACGAAAAATTTTGAGATTATATCTCATACTAATATATATATATTTCTATATATTTTTATACTTTCTTTTCTGTTAATAGGTTGTTACCATTAATACCAGTAGGAATCTAATTCTGTTAGTAGACATATTACCTACTTTCTGTTATGCGTTTACCATATGTATTGAGAATAGAATGAAAGAAGATTAAGCAGTAGCAAACTATTCTCTCCCTTCTCTTCTTTCCTCTCCTCTCTTGGCAGTTTTGTACTCTTACTCCCCTTCTATTAGATCTCCCCTCCCCCTCTTTCTCGTTTAACTGTTCTGAGTTCCCCCCTTCTGTTCCCTGCAACAAACATAGCGTCACTGTTGCATGCATCATACACACTGCAGAAAAATACGATTTACCGACACCACACTGCTTTTTGTCAAGAGCACATCAATTAACAAGAATTGTTCTTCTCCCACTTTGTATTGTAGAGAATTGTCAAGGGCACACCAATTAACAAGAGCACACCAACTAACATATTTAGATTCTAATGTTTATTGATGTATCAGTTTTCTAAACATCATGCTGCTCTTGGGTAAGCTGGCAAACCCATCATCGAAGGCAAATTCAATGACAATCATGGCTGCATATTCTTTTCCGGCATACCCAATGGACCAGGAAGAGCATTAGATTTGTCGAGGTCTGTTTTTCAATTTTTTCCCAATGTATCCAAACTTCATGCTTCTTTGTGTCCCACTAGCGCAGTCACCTTTTTTCGTCTCTTTTCTTTTGCTGCCTTAGTTCATTTTTTTTTTAAATTTCTGGTAAATTTTTTGTTTTTTTTTGTAAATATTTTCACTTATGCTTGGATTGAAATGTATGTCTATTTTCTTTCTACATTCTGAACCACATTTTGTGCCCTCGTCCTTTCATAATTTAGCTTACAGGTTTCCTGTACGTTAAATATCATTTTTGTTTCTCTTGCTTTTGTCTTCTTACTCCAAAGCAATGTGATTTAGTGAATTTAGAATTGTGAGCTTAATTGGAGCAAAAAAACCTGAGGATGACAACTAAAATGAAATACTATTTAATGGAAATATAAAGTATTGAAATTGAAGAAGGTGTAAAGCAATAGAAGGGATTTCTTGAAAAAATTACATATGAAACTGTAATACTCTTAAAGATTTTTCTTTTCTATCAGAAGAAAAAAATACCAAAAAAAAGATTTTCAAAAAAGATGCATAGAAAGGAATCTATGAAAGCATGAATGCCAATACTTACCCACCCATATAACATTTTCACTCATGCAGATTTGCTCAATGTAAGTACAACTATCAATGTAATGTAGGGTACCAAAAAGGATCTAGAATGGTGGGTGCTCAAGAATCTTTTATTTTTCTTTTCTCCTACAATTTTTTGATGGGGGGATTGAAACAATAAGCTTTATGTGTTCAATCAAGCTCTATTGGAATGATCATAAGCCTTAGTGCAATAATAAAGTTGCATTATTTGAATAGTAGATCATGAGTTCAAATCATAAAAATAAACTTTCTATTATATTATAATAAGATTTCATAATATCATACTATCCTTAGAGTCTGTAATACATGATGCTTCATATATTAGGTCACCTTTTAAGTTTTCTTGGGTCAATAATTCGGTGCTACTTATTAAGACTTATGGTAAAATTGATTTCTTAAGAATAAACATAATAGTGTGTTCCTCAAGTACACAAAAATCGTCTGCTATGAGCCACTAGAAATTTGTTAGCTTTGCTTACATTCTTTTTATGACTCCTTATCTTTCGTGGCTGCTTCTTTGTCACGTCCTAATACTTATTTTTAGGTCTTACTAGGCTGAGAGACAACGTCAGATTTTCAGTTGGCCTAGGAGAGACTTAGGGAACTTTGGCAACAAGTAGAACAGGCCGTCGATGAATTGGGTGTTGTATCCAAACTAAGGAGATCAACTTAATCTTGCCTGCATTCTGATTGATTTCTTTTAAATGAAATGATAGTTTATTGTTCTCTTCTTTTCTTTCTATTGCTGTTGAAGTGAAGGATTCCTGTTATTAGGAATTATGAGATTGCATTCAATGTGGGATCTAGAGAAATGGTGAGGAGAACTTTGACAGGGAGTTACTACCAAGAAGTCCTTTATGGAGCTCTTTCAAACCTCGTTGATGAGATTTGCTGAGAAGGCATGGGGCCTCCTGGGTTGGCAAATTTAAAAACTATAAAGAATTTCCCACTCATCCATGGGATTTTAGGTAGCATATCTAAATTATAAGGGAATATTAACTTTTTAGTAACCTACTAAGGAGAATCTAAATATGCTAAATAGGATTCTTTTTCTTTATTATTGGGAAGATTTGTGCCCGCAGACAAAATAAAAAATTTAGAATTCCCCCTATATATTTCATTTTTTCTTTGTTCTTCTTCAATTTTATTTGTTTTTCATTTTAAGTTTAGGAGAAAACTGGTGAGAAGTTTGTGTTGATAACTGAAAATGGTTTGGAGAGGGATGGAATGTGTTGTTCTATTTAAAAGTGTGTATGTTGTTGTGTAATCAACTCCTACTTCGTTGCCTGTCTGACTAAAGCCTATGGGCATTGGCTTATTGCATTTGATTGTCAACAATTGAGAAGGTTTTTCTGGTGGGTAGTCTAATGAGAAATATGGGTGGTCAATTTCATGCAACATCGATAATAAGAAAAACAAATTATAGAACAATCTTCAATTATCTGCTTGTACTTCACAAAGGAAGATGTCTCTAAAACTTCTAGTTTGCTAAATGGATGTAAATGCCATGTTTTCAATTTTTTCGTTGTTGGTAGTAAAATTTTCTTATAATGTAATTTATGCTGCTTGTTTAATGATAATAATTTTTTTATTATCGTATTTTTAAGTATCTAAAGTAAAAAATATATATATATTTAGATTCCTGATAACACAAGTTTCAAAAGTTAATCTAAAAAAATTTGTCATAATGTTATACACATGGCAACCTTGGTTGAAGAACCTCGATATGTTATCCAATTTGTTGAAAGCTTTTTCTTTAGAATGCTGAGTTTCATGCCTTCACAAAATGGGTGACTGTACGTATTTTGAGGTTAAATGGCTTTTGATGAAATGTTACTACAACTTTACCTTAGGATTTTTCTTTCTTTTTGGACCTCTTATCTCTATATTCTGTTTTAAATTCTTTTATTGCATAAATTTAAAGGCAATTTTTTCTCCTTTTCTGGGCCTCTAATCTCTAAACTCTTTTATTGCTTAAATTTAATTACAAATTAGTAAAATCAGATATATAAAAAGTGCAATAAATTTATTTATTAGATGTATTTTTATTTTACTATTCTATATTTAGCTAGTCAAATTGTTGGCTTGGTCAACATAATTGTATCTTCAAGCAAAGTACCTGGTAGTGTAGGCAGAAGATTATTGACCTAATATCCTTTGAAACTTAAGAAAACTTCTATCCTACTGGTGTACATGACCATGATCTACTCAGCATTTCATGATAATTTCATACCAAAAAAGAGTATGAAGAGGTAATATGTTTTTCGTGGCTAAGTGGAATATTTCATCCCATATCCCATATCTCAATGTCGTATGTAGATGACCCAGGCAACTATGGCTATTTATTAGATGGATTAAATCCAATAAAAATAGTTATTATAATAAAAGGCTAAAAGGGGCAGTAGGGTTTTCATAGGTATCAAAGGGTTGTCACTAAAAATATCTTCTTTAGCAAAATATGATATGTCTTCCTTTGCAAAGGCTTACTAGAATATCATATAGTTATAGATGGTAACTTGACTTCATATCTCTAATCCCAATCCTGAATTTGTGATGCTGTCTTCATACCAATATCGTAAAACACTTTGTCTTGCTAGCCTTTCATTTTAGTGAAATTATCAAATAGGAAATGCAGAACAGGAAGATGTCTTGATTTTGCTGTTTAACTTTTGGGGTGCATTTTGGATTAATGAAATTGCTTTAAAAGTACACTTAGATGCTTAATGGCCAGAAATATATTTGGCACTTAGTGTAATAATTTAATCTCTGTTTCTATATTAAAAAAAGTTGTTCTGTTTGAGAGAATAATTTTCCCTGTTTTGAAACGATGCTCACTTGGTTCAATGAACGAAATTTTGTTCGCAGGCAATAGGCGGCCTACTGATAAGAATACAATAACAATTTCTTCTGTTGGTCGAAATGGACGTCCAACTGATAAAGCACACGAGTACTGTGAAGTAAAGACAAGAGAAGAAAAACGAATACTAAATTTTATGTGAAAAATCCTTCTGAATTAAAGAAAAAATTACGGGACACTAAATCCACAAAATTCACTAAATATGAGAAATTTACAGGAAGAAAAAATAAGAATAGAGTAAAAGTAAACAAAAGCCCTCTCACTTTGTTTTCACTCACAACTCTCTTTCTTTTCACTTTCACTCATCTGTTACACTCTTTCTCTCTACTTGACCGGCGTCTTCTCATTCTTTTTGTTATTGCCTTATGCATATATCTCTATGTGCAAAGTGTACATATGTATATATACACGCCCTTCACTATAACCCAACTTGGTAGTTGGTGTTCAACTTTCAATGTCTGCTTGCATGCACACGCCCTATCCTGTAGCAAGTGACACATGCCTACTCATTCAAACCGATCAGCCTTTGGAGTTTCGAGAATGACTTCTACCAACCATCCAAATTGGTAGGTCAATTGTACACTTTTTGGGATATGACAGTTGCTCAAGTCTCCCAAATACAGCATGTCAACTCTGTTGTTCGTCGTTTCATATTAGCCTGTTAACCACATCGTTGATCGGTCAAAATAGCCCGTCGTGCTTTTTCAAACGACTCACAACTCATGACGACGGTCAACATTTTGACCGAAAGCTTATGACGGTCAACATTTTGACCGAAAGAGTTGACCGTCCTGAAGACTCTGGTCAACTTTGTTGACCAAAATTCCTTCCTCCTAACACATTTGTGTTCCGTCCAAGTCCTAAGGATTTTCACATTGGAGTGATCCCAACAAATTTGCTCATGTATGTATTGCGTTCTTTCATGAGGAATAAAATTGTTCTCACCTTGTGTGTATTCCGTGAACTTAAAATTTCTTATAAATAATCGAAGACATCATATTTATGAACTGAATTAGAATTTCTCCTATTTTTTTGGCTGTTGGAATTAGTATTGTATCATGTTTTGTCTATTAATACCCTTATCGGTAATACCGGACTTCATGATAGATAGTCCAGATAACTCTAATCGAATTAGTATTGTATCATATTTTGTTTATTAATGCCCCTTAGTTATACTCTGCCAAGAAACTAAGTACCCTTCGTTAAGTTCTTTCTGTGAAATTATAGCCATAAATTTTCATGATACCTTATAAAGTGTAATCGGTCTTTCTTTATGAAATTGTTTAGTAATTATATATGTAATGTATTTAGTTGTTAATTTTACCCATTGCTTTTGATTAGCCGTTCATTCATTTGCATACAATGCATAATTAATTGGTGTTGCTTCAACTTTACAAATCTTAAGTTCATTATCATGGATTTGTGTCATTTAAAAGATTTGCTGATGTATAATATTTCCCTAAATGATTAGTGTATCTAGAGTAGAAGTTAGAAGATGATGTGTTATTTTCCAAAGTCTATATCTATTGATATAAAATCAAAATTTGAAAGGAAATCAGATTTGCTCTCTAATCTAATTTCTGCAATATTATGTACTTATAATTCTAAAAAATATCTTGTGTTATAGTAGTCATTTTTATTATATTTACAATTTTTCATTCAATTTTATTTGTCTTCGATTTGCTTTTACAGCCATTGTAAGTTCGATCATATTATATTTGTTCTTTTTTCTATAAATTTTGAGATTTTTTGCTTTTACTTATATCCCTTTTTCTGATAATCTCTAACTATCAATATTAAGTGCAAAAGTTAAGTAACTTTTAGAGCTAAACTATAAAGCTATTAGTCAAATCAATATTAGCTTCTTAACACTAAAGGTAAGTGTCTCAATCAACTAAATGCAATGAAGTGTTTTAAATTGATCTTTCTTAGAATTAGTCAATACATGCAAGCAAACTGCATATGCAATATGATCTACTGCCTCATTAAGGTCTCAATCATTAGGACGGAGTAATTTTTGATGGACTCTGCTTTAATTGAAGGCCGAAATGCTTTTACTCTATTTTTTCGGAGTGCTTTGGAAGGAGTATCTTGGACGGAGTGGCTTTGTTGAATCTGGAGTTCTTTAGTCTGGAGGCCGGAGTACAGTGTTGATTCCGGAGTGCATGGAACGGAGTGCCGATTTTGATATTGTAATATTATTTTTTAATGACTTTAGTCATGGTTTAGGGGACTCCCTATTTCTATATTTCTTTTGCCAAGTCGGTAAAACACTTGGTAAAGAATATAACTGCTTGTACATCTTATTCAAATTTTAATACATTTAATTACTTATCAAAAAAAAGATAGTTCTTGTTTACACTTGGTATACTAGCAATTCAACGAATTTTTTTAATATACAGATACAAAATAATATCGATCTGTTGCATCATATAAAAAATAATATTAATCATATTCATGCTATGTATGCAGATGTTCTTAATATACCCTTTTCCTTACTTCTTTAGCACCATTTTTGTGTTATTTACTGAAATTCATGCAGTATCGTAGATATACCCGATAGATTGACACATATTAGAGAGGTTCCTATTTCTCTCGATCAAGAACTCGCAAATACTATTTTATCTTACATAGCTTAGGTAGCTGCATGTTTTTGTTATTATTTTTCATTGTGACGTTTGGTATTGATTATCTATCTTACTTTGTTGCATGAGCCATGTAATGCCATTACAAATGAATCTTTTTTAATTTTAGGACAAATGTCATCATTTCAGTCTACCTTTTTTTATATCAAAATATGATCATTATATAGCTTTATTTTCAAACTATCAAGCTAACTTTTCAATGTCATGTAATGAGCTATTGAGGTTGAAAAATAGGTATTAGGTAAAATGTCTTATTGAGATTTGTGTTGTTAAAGATCTAAAATTGTGAAATATTTAGAATATTTTTTTGCAAAAAAAATTACTAGAAAAAAAAAAAAAAAAGAACTGATGCTTCTTCCTACTGCCACCACCACTCCAACCCTGCTGCCACAGCACGCCCACCCTTGACTACCGCCTTCACTGCCATCACCACCCTCCTTTTTCCCCCAGTCCCCTGAAACTGGTGGTGGCCACCCCCACATATGGAGAGGCTAGTTTCCCTTGTCATGGGTGATTATGGCGTTGCACCACCCACGCCATTGATGCTGCCTCCATGTGGGTGACAGTCAAAGAAAATATAAATTTCTAGCCCGCCATAGATTTGATGTTAATTACCTGAAAATGGAGCACAAAGGTGTAAATATTTGCTTTTTGGATACAAGGGAAAAGGTGAAATTGATTCACAATGGGTAACAAAAACAAAGAGAGCAATGTGAAAGGAAATAGTATACCGAGGTTGTCATTTTGAGTCTAATATTTGTTTGCATTCTGATATATTTCTTTCTTGTATGTATACTAATATAGCATGGTGTTTCCTTGTCAACTTGGGGTCCATACAAATTAGGAGCCGGTTAGTTGAGTCTTGAGCTCAAGAACTCAAGTGCACTGACATGACACTGCAAATTTATGAAGAGTACCAATGGCACTTTCTTCATTTGTGTATGATTATTTCACGAAGAATGAGTTTGTCAAGATCTCATTTTTAAAATGTGAAGATTTTACATGGCGAGATGTAGAAGCACTGGGATGGGGCTTCTAATCTTAATCTTTTGAATTTGTATTCAGCTGTAAATAGAACTATAAAACTCTTGAAGAAATTTATACTATGAATGATTTGTCTTAGTTTTGACATGTTTATCTTCTCCCTCTCTCTATCCCATTCTCTCTCTATGTATAACATAGATCCTCAGTAGACTTAATGTATTTTTTTGCTACTAATGCAAGAGAAAAGTAACAAATATATTTTATCTTGTTTTATTTCTTTTCAACAGCCAAATACATTATAAGTAAAT
>JAODPA010141657.1:0-15791 GCA_025585075.1 Nepenthes mirabilis | reverse complement strand
CAGGCAATTTATTTTTATAAAATAATAATGTTAGAAATATTTAAGATGTTACACCGATCCTATCTTGTAATAAGTTTTAATCGAGTAGTTTTATACTCTTAATAAGACTTATACTTAAATTTTGGTTGATTTTTCTCTTAATAAGATTATAATTGGGAACAAATAGGTGTATAAAAGAAAAAAAATTGATGGTTCGAAAAGCTTGATGCAAAGTTTGCCTTGTGGCCGAGGGCTTTATCTAAGAGATTGGCCAAGGGCCTTGGGTTAACAGTCAATATTATATCGGATGACTTGACACCTGAAAGAGACTTAACCGGCCCCTGAGCGCCAAAACCCGTAGGGTCAACGCCTAAGTGATGTTTGATCGGTGTATGAGCGTTCGTTGGTAGAATGTGCGCACTAGAAACACGCCTTACAAATTCTATATGACATGGGTATTTATTAGCCTTGCGACACTCCTCTTATAATAATATATTTTACAAATGTATAAAATATGTTGAGTTCAATTATCATTTTGTGTGTCATAACTTTAAGAAGGATACACTTTACCTCTTTTCAATTACTTTAACTGATCAGTTGGTTGATATCTTAGTAAATGTTCATCTATATGGTTGCCATCATTATTTGGTGTTCAAACTCTTGTTGATAACTTTAGCACTATATTAAGTTTATGAGGAAATGTTACCATATATGTTAGTATAATATCTTTCATACTTTATAAGATTCACCCTATATATTAGGCCGATTGATACCTTTTAAATTAGTCTATTTGATATAATTTGTGCAATTACTTATAATTTTTTTACATAGATCGCCTCATTCATTTTAACATGATGATTCATTGCATAGTTTTTTATACACAAAAACTATAAAAACTCATCTCCTTTTTTTTTTCCTCTTTATATTCTAATAATATTAATTCTTGAAAGTATAACAATAAGAAAATTACTTATGATTCGATAGACTATGTGATTGATATCTTGAGAGAGTCGTGCTCATGGTGCCTGAATGTCCGAATTTTGGACTAATAGATCAATTCCTTTTCTAATGGATAAAGGGATATTTTTATAGAATGAAAGTTGGTTAGTCATCTTTGGACCTCACGGCTTTATAACTGTAAGTGGTCAACACCACGGATCTGCAATAGTGGATTGCAAGGGCTGCTGCTTTGCATTTCTGAAGAAGTCATCACCGTGCTTCTACCTCTAGCACTTTGCACTACCATAATCATTAGGGCGATAAGCTGGTAGCTACTATTTGTGATTCTTACTCTTACAATCGTGAGGGATCACATGGCGACAATGCCCGATTGAATTTGTCTATCGAGTTGGAGCAGGTTGAGTTGGGCCGCTGATCAACTCTTATTGCCTATATATTGTTAGGCTGATTCGGGTCAAGTTGAATGAGCTTTCATTGGACTGTTACTTCCTTGGCCATTCTTTTTCTTGCAGGCCGAATTCTGGGCTAACCCACGAATTACCGGACCCATCAACCATATTAATTGTTCAAACCAAATTAACCAATAAATTAAATGTGTTTATGATTTGAGTAGTTTATCTCAAATAATAGTTTAATTCAATTTGTTAAAAATAACAAAATTCATAATGTATAATTTCGTTATAAATTATTTTTAAATTCACATAAAATCAATTGGTGTTGATCTAGTTGTCAAAAAAAATGTAACTTTGATGGGCTTTAATTTTTTGGATCGGATTGGCCCGGTTAGCATTTGGAGCACATGGTCCAAAATGGACCCTACCACATGAAAGCCCTAGCGAATGAACGGTACTGTTGCACTGAGGCGTGCTTCTGGTGTGAGTGTTACACACTAGATCACACCACCCACATATATTGATGATATAGTAATCCAAAAACCAGTGTGGAAATCGTTCATCATTTTTGGGCAGTTGAGTTACTCTCTTACCAAATGTCATGGGGATTGCAAGAGGCAGGAGCTCTCAACCTTCAAATCTGGAACCTCTTCCCCTCTCGCTCATGGCATATGGCCCTCATTCTCTTCCCCTTTTCCGCAAATTCCTCTCTCATGTCCTCGCAATCCCTTGTCCTCTTCTTCGCTCAGAGGACAAACGCTAACGCCAGGCGACTTTCTGGGTTCACCTCATCTAGTAACGCATCGTGAACTCAGAAACCAAACTCATCAAAGGTCCATTTTCTTTTGCTGAAATGCATTAAAATCTTTTCTTGAATCCTGTTTCTCTTTCTGGTTTGTGGGGATTGTTTTTATCTCTACTTCCATTTGTCAGTGTTCTTGATTTTTATATATTTTCTGGGTTTTGGGTGGATTTCTATTTCCGATTCTGGGTTTTGGGAATTTTTTTTGTTTTCTATTTCTCTTCTCGGTTTTGGGATTATGAGCATTCTCTGAATCCCAAATCCCCAGTTCTTGACGGCTCTGTTTTCCGTCTGGGGCTTAAGGGCCTAGGACAGAGGAAGTGTTTCTTTCACTGAAGTTAGCTATTTGAAGTAAAGTTTTCTCATTGTTTGCAGGATTTTTAGGTTTTCTTGTGTTGACATTGAGTTACACCAAAGTTCTGGCAGGTTTCCCCCTGTCGACTCCCTTCAAAAACATGAGGCAGTTGCTCAAATAAATTGGGTTCTCAAAGATCTTGGTTCCATCTATACTCTTATTGGTTTTCTCTGATATGTCGAATGCTGCTCTTGAATTCTATAGTTTTTTTTTTTAATGCTACCGCCCTCTGCCCTTTTAATTAAAGTTCAAGATTTTGTGAAGGGGGTTGGGGATATTAGATTTTTTTTTTTTAAAGTTGGAAACAGTGTTACTAGCTTTAACTTCACTAATTTGGTAAAAATGTGAAATGCTTATCACTTTAGGTGGGATTTAATTTTTCCTTATTTTCAGCTAAATTAGGAATTGTTTGAATTTCAGTTGGAGAAGTTGTGGAGGCTGTTTGCATCAGGATGGATGGATTTGTGGCTTGGGAAGAACAGATTATATCTCAGGAGAAGGGCAATCGCCTAGTTCACTTTTTCCTCAAGGATCCCTCTGGAAATTCTGTCCTTGCTGTCATAGGTACTGAGAGGAGTATCAGGCACATGGTCTATGTTGTTTCAGACAAATTTGTTGAGGACTATGGGCCTATGACTTATATCAACTTCAGTACCAAATGGCGAGCTCGAAGAGAAGTCATAGATTGGCTTACATTATTAGTCACTAAACATAATTCACGATTAGGTATAAATTTTTTTGTCCTATGTAAATATCAGGAATATCCTGTTCAGAGAAATGTCTGCTCTTTGATTTGGGATGAAAAGTCGTTTATGTGACAATTTAATTCCATTCCCAACATGTTCTATCTTAGAATTATATGCTGTGTAAAAGGTTCCAATCATCGGTTGACATTTCAAAGTTAAAGCTGCTTGATGCTTGTTTAATGAGAAGTTTTAGTTGTATGTTGTTATTTAATATAGTGAAAGCAAGCACGATAATCACTAGTTGAAGTAAGGATTTGATTGAAGATTGCACTTTCTTAGGTGGGAATTGTTACCAACAGCAATTGCTTTTTTATTGTAATTATGACCGGTCCACCCTCATGCAAAATAGGGTTTTGTGGAAATGTGAAGACTTGCAACTTTTTAGTCATAGTTTATTTGGTTGAAACCTTCTCAGTACAGATAACATTGAAAATGAGTGATGTTTCTTACTGGTGGGAAACTAGTTATTACCTTGGAAGTTGTTTGGAAGTGCTGGTGAATGTATTTGGAAATGACATTTGTGTTTGATTAGGTAGACTCATGGAATGAAATATAGTTATTGACCCTCTGATATAAATATTTTTTGATACTGGTACAAAATTTCAATAAATAGACCGATAGTTGCCCTCAGATTCCAATTTGTAAAAGTATTTGGCATCCTATACCGATCAGTAATGCTAGATACGGTAGATACTATTATGTATTGCCAAATGTGGCCGATACCAATACGTGTTGCCCAATAAGATAAATACTAATACAGTAGTGACTGATATCAACATGGATATTATAATCTATGGGCTGACTATTGTTGTGTTTTTCATTGTCCTCTCCCCCCTGATGTGAACTGATTAATCATGTCTTCTCTCTTTACATGCTTGATGTCTGGTAACATGTCTCTTCTATTTGCATATGTATTCTTTTGGGTGTTGGGGTCTACTGATTCCTGTAATTCTATAATCCTTTTATAGTTTGAGTTCTGATTATTATTCTGGCAAAGCTCGTTGTGACCTTTCCCTCATGATGTCCCCATTTTCTATCAAAATGGCCTCCCTTTGTAGCCAATTTTAGATCTGTATCACACATGTACATCAACTATACAATCTCCACAATTTTCTATTCTGTGCTTGACAATGCTATCTCTGACTGGTACAACTTACCAAAACAAGCTGTTAACCCTAATCTCAACCTATTATAGCAATATTTGGTTTTGATTTTCATAAACAGGGTTCCCTATGCAAACATATCATGGTGCTTACCCGAAATGGCACAAATTCCTTTTAAGCTTTTAATTTTACATTATGTCATGGTTTTATTTCCTGAGATAAGTTTTTGTAATTGGAGGACTAATAGCCCTAAAACTGACGGAAAAGCAAATATCCAATTTAAAAATAAACGTAGGATTTGAATTGGATCTAGTGAAAAAGTGCCAATAATGTTTGATTTGGTGGTGCCATGATGGTGGCGGAGTGAATATTTTGTGGTCTTCGTTGGCCTTTTAAGTTAGGTCTAGTTCTCTAGCCTTGTAGGGAACTTCTGGGTATCCTTTCCTATTATTTTGATGCTGCTTGTACGTGCTCTATCACCCATTTCCATATTCTTAAAACAGTTATTACAAATAGAGAAATATGGTGATTGGATTATGGTTGTCTTGGAACCACACAAGCAATGTTATTGCGCTTTGAATATAATATGTAAGTTAAAAAACACGGACATTATTTTAGGGCTAAAGAATTGGTATCTGACACGCATTAGATACAGACATTTTTCCAACATGCCCCAACACGTGTCTGACATGTTCTGACACATGTCCATTTTTTTTTTGTTTTGGTTTTTTTTTTTTTTTTAATTTTGACATGCTTTGACTCGTTCGGACATATTTTGGACATGCTTGGAACATTGTCAGACTCAATTGTCATGGCAGGTGTCATGGTGCTAGTATGAGGTGAAAAATTGTCTCTTTCTTTTTTGGAGAGGGGGGGGGAGTGAGAAGGCCTAACCTAATGAAGGACACAATATCAAGGAGCTAAAATATTATCTCATAAACATTGAGCTCCTCAACGCATCCATTGGATCCTCGATAAATCTTGTATCATTTAGAATAACTAAAGACTCATTGTCTCCGGAGCTAACTGATTTAGGAGTATACTTCTTCCCTTATGCTACAGAATGCATCTTTCAACTGTATTTGTTGCTTGATTTATGCTACTAAAGTGGAAATGGAGTGCTACTATGCTACTAAAGTGGAAGTTATTATATCACCAAACCCCATGGATGCTGTGATCTGCTTACCTCATGCTGAATAGGATTAGCCAATGATAATGCCATGTGATTGATGTAAATATCAGCCAATATTATTGCGACAATATCATAATATTTCGGTTGATATTCAAAATAACATCCGATTCGATCTTCTTAGTTTGCAATTTTTTTAAATTTTTTTCATTTTAATATATCTGATATTAGTATGCATTGTCCAATATATTTAATATTGATATGGTTACAATCAATACTGGTCATGCTTACACAGCCTCAAATTTGGGCGACTATGTAGAACTATGTTGACATCTCACTGAGCACCTCCTTTAGTTTCATACTGTACAATAGTTGGCTTGACCAACACATTATTGCGTGTTCTTGTTATGGAGCACATTTACTCATATGACATTGACCTACTGCTCCATGAACAATACACTGCTTATAATATATAAAGTGTTGAATCGATTGCAGAAGGGCAGGCTACCTTGTTTACAAGAATAAAACCCCTAAAGGTGACATTCACACTAAGCCCAACTGTCCAGACAAGCTATTTTAGTCTTTTTGAATTAAAATAAAATGACACCATTCCCTTCATAGAAAGCTTGGATGCCCCTCTTCGTGGCGATTACACTTTCCTTTCCTGGACATTTTTTGGCATATGCACCAGATCATGGATTTCCAAAATGAAAGAATGACAACTTGTGGAAAGGAGTTGGAAAAGGAAGTCCATTTGGTTGACCTCTGTTGTTGTAGTGTACTCCTGTGATGTTAGTTATTTTAATTTTTCACTGGATTTTTAGGGCTTAGTTATTTAGGAATGACCGTTTAGTAATTGTTATCTCTTCCTTTGAAGCTAGTGTCCTAGTCAAATTAAGATCCTCCGAGTTATTTCACAATTTATTAATATTGCTTTCATGGGCATAAGCTTCTAGTCAATGAATTTCCAATTTAATTGCTGTAAGGGGATTGTGTATATTTGGTTGGTTTACCTTTTTGGGTTTGTTTATCAAGGTATTCTACATCAAGTAGTTGTAGAGAGAGTCAAATAGAGACATTGAGATGGAGATTATTTGCAAAAGAAGAAAATTATTCAAACATATAATAGAAAAGCAAGAATAGATATTGAGCATTTTATTGATTTAATTCCATGGAAATGGAACTTTTAAATTTGCTTTGCTTAAGAATGGAATGTGTTGTGTTTTGTATTTTTAGAAATATGTAATTTTTTTTCTATACATAAATTTTTTATTAAGACAGTTAAAATATTAAATTTTCTACTAGCAGATATTTATTTGAAGAATCGATAAACAATTTTCTCATTAGGAGTTTAGTTATTTAACGGGATATTATTAATTGAAGAATCAAATGATAGGCTATTAACATGCCAAATATAATAGTGCCTTAAGTCACATTGTTCAGGATCAGCTATATACTGTTTTTCCCGTCACTTGATTGTTTGCAAAATCCTCTTAAAGTTAAACACTTTCAAATCCTTTTAATTTCCTTTATGTTTCCCTGGGCATGCCTCTTTTGTCCCTGTTGCTTCTAACCTCGAAAACACTTTTCACCGATGTATCATTTTGCCACTTTTTGTTGTTGAAACCATCTTAACGTATTTTTGTCTTTCTTTTCAATAGGTATTACTGTAATGTTCTATGCTAGTGCTCATTTCTTATTTCATACCGTAGAGTAACGCTACTCATCCACGTCTTCTTTTCTTCTATCCCTTGTAAATTTTATTTTGCATATGTCAAAAATTCCGATCAATGTATTGGTTTTGTACTGGTGCTATAAATTTTTTTATATGCCAAAATTTTCAATTAATATGAGTGGATTTTGATACTGGTGCTATGAATTCTGGCAAAGCATCCTGTTTGAAATATCCTCACTTACCTTGGTTGTAGCAGTTGGTGCCTGTTTGGCATCTCGTAAGTGCTTTTGGAGAAGCTCTTCATTAGAGCTTGTCTAAAAGCTATTACGGCTTATTTAGAGCTGTTTTTGGCTTTAAAACAAGCTCCCATTGTAACTTTTCCAAAAAAATTCCAAGGCGCTTCTGTGACAAGTTTCTAAGACAAGTTCTAATATCAAGCTTCTTTCTTTCTTCTAAAGGAACTTCTAGTACTTGGGCTTGACAAGTGCTTCCACAAGTCATCACATAATCATACCTATCCTTAACAACATCCATACAAATGGTTTTTTGCAACTTCTTTTTATGAAACGGAAAAGCTCCACTTCCTAAAACCCACCTTATGATTTCCCTTAGGTATCCTGTCCTAGGAAGCAAGGATATTTCCTTTGGGGCAGCCTCTCGGTGACTGACATTTATCCGACGCCATTCTTGGCCATGTTTGGCTCCTTTTATTTTCTTTGGACATGCTTTGGACATGTCTTGCCCCGTTTTCAATTTTCGAAACAAGATATTTTCCTTAAACATTTGTTCTAATAAGTTTTGTGTCAGAGAGAACTAGATATTCAAATCCATTACTTAAGAAAAATAGAAAGAGTTTGTGGTAATCTAAAATTCTTCCAAATAAATATCAGAGAGTAAAAGAGACTAGAAAGTTATTCTGGTGGTTATTTCCTTAACCGAAAAAAATAGAGGGGGAGATCCTATAGTGTATTAAAATGATATTTACATGGGTATGGAGTTTTGAGAGCTTATTTTGGTGTATAATGTTATGTTATCAATTACATTCCTATATTAGTAAGAAGCCATGCTTTGGTTATCATAGCCCTAGCATGTCATGCCCTATTTTAGAAATTTGATGTGCGTCCTTGTCCAAGCTGTGTCGTGTTTATATACCGCATTGGTTCTTATCAAACCTTATCATGAACTTTTCTGAAATCTAAAGAGCATGTGGTTTCTTGTTCTTTCCTATTATTTTCCTTGACATCTTTAATATATATAGATGATAATGCAAAGTTAAAATTCATTTTAACACAAAGGCCATAAGTTCCAACCACTAAACAACTTCTTTGCAATGTTAGGGTTAATGCTTAACCATCCCATACTCTAATGTGTGTGCCTCGTGCATTGAGCCAACACTTCGTTAATTGATATTATAACATTAGTTGTTTATTGCTTTTAGACAAAAACAAATTCTGTTTTCTGGCCCACTCATGCCTTGACGGGTGACCGGTAGTTTTTCAATTACTCTTTCTAAAGTTTTATTTACGTCTTATTAAGTCAATTTCATTTTAGTTTCTACTGAATATATCCATTAATTTAATATAAACTAGTATTGAAGAGATTTGCTCCATTCAGATGACATTTTGTCTAGTTCTTTTAATTTTTTTGAGTAATACTGCCCCCCAACCTGCTAATTATTTCCAAACTTTGATAGGATTCCATATGGTCAGCCTCCTGGACCTACAGGGTGTGATTGAGCTATCCCATCTTCTGCTATTTGTTAGACACCACCTACCATTGTATGTTTTGGTGATTCTATGGAAACAATCTTTTCTTCACTTTTCTAGAATAACTTATTCATTTTTTCCTTATTCGGGATGTGGTATGATAATTTCAAAAAAGCATCGTATAGTGAAATCAATGCATGCAAGTCTGCTAAAGCTCCTTGCTCTTAAATAATTAACCCTAGTGTAAATAATCTCGCTTGAGCTTTTGAAACAAATATATATGCTATATAAAGCAAATAATAGGTAAAGGTATGGCAAGTGGACTTAGCCCCCCCCTATCTCTCTCTTGGTGGTTAGTGATTTATTCTCTTAAATTTCTGCTTCTAAAGAAATAGAATGAGATCTCCCCATATATTGCTCATTTAAAGAGTTCTTCATGCTACCCGATTTATCAAATCTGGGTGTGAGTATAATCAATTATTTTTCTGTTCATTTTTTCTGTACGACTCTGCTTTTCTGCATGTGGGATGAAGAGATAGAAGGTAGGGGGCTGTTTAGGGTTTTTCAGTTACCAAATTCAAATAGTGTATTTAACAGATATCAATTTTATTAAAATTGCTCCCCTTCCTAATAATTGGTAGATGATTTTGCTTGTATCTAAACCTTACCATACCTTCTTGCTTGCTTGATTTACCAATGGAAGATTGTTAGTTCTTGCTGAATCTCAAATGCTTGCTGATTGATTAAATCTTAGGGCTGAATGAGATTTATTTTTAGTACCTACCTTATCTCAAATGTAGTGATTTCATTCCCACTCCTCTTCGTAGATCTGCAATCGAAAGGCTTGTTTGTCGATGAAATCTTAGGGCTAAATGACATTTTTATTCTAACCTTTGTATGCTTATATCCTGATAGCTTTTCTTGTAAATACAGCAAAATTGGCACAGGTACCTTCAATTTATCTTTATCTTCCTATCTGTTTTTTCTCCTTTTCTGGTAATACTTTTTAGTCTTGATAAGAAGCACTTGAAAGCTAGATGACATATCGGTGCTTGATATGGCCAGTGTACTTGCAGGATAGACTAGATAAATGCATTGATGAGCAGGGAGCACCGATATAAAAATTAGCCAATATGTATCTGTATCAGCTTGATATTGATATTTTTCGATATTGTGATAATATTATAATATGTTACCATATAGGTTATATATCATAATATATTGGTTGGCATTTAAAATTTTTGCCCATATTGCTCTGTCAACTTAATATTATCAAAAAATATATTTTTGTTATATATCTAATACCGATAAGTATTTTTCAATATATCCAATATTGTTACTATCATAACTAATACTGATGCTGATACCAATATTTTCATCCATGGGAGGGAGTAATCTGCTGAATCTCAAATGGAGGGGTTTCATCTCCACTCCTCTACCAAAAGGCTTGTTTTGCTGTGGAAAGGCTTGTTTTTGGATGACATTTTAGGGCTAAACGATATTTTTATTCTATCCTTTGCACGCCTATAACCTGATAGCTCATCTTGCAAATACAGCGAAATTGGCAGACGTCGTCTCTATTTATTGTTATGTTCCTCTCTGTTTTTTTTTTCCTCCTTTTCTGGTAATACATTTTTTAGACTCGATCATGCATTGATTTTGATTGAGATTAGAGAAAATAGAAGGGGCAGAAAAATTTTTAGCAAGGTAGTGGAAACTGATTTGATTGTAATTTGATATTAGGATATTCCCTTTAGTTAGAATGAAATCATGAAAGAGGATTCATGCTACACAAACATAGCTGTGTTGATCAAAGCTTTGTTAAGTTGAACTTTGTATTAGTCTTTAGACTCTGATGATTGATACCACCCTTTTATGGATAAAAATATCGGTATCAATCGTGACCGTATCGATATTAAATATATCGAATAGTATATATCAGTATCAGATATATTAGAAAAAAAGATTTCCTATAAGTCATAATCTAACAAACTTGTATGGGACGATATATCGATGATACAGTAACATATCGTGATATTGTCATAATATTAGGAAATATTGGTATCAAGGGGCCCAATACCGATACATATCGATTGATATTTACAATAGCATCCTATATTTACATCTACCTGGTGTCAAGTTCCAAACAAGGAGGTAGCCTCTTTACCATGCAATTATAGTGCATCTAATCCTGGCCCAACAATTTGGAATTTTGCATATCATTTGTATATTGGCTTGTGTTTGCATATTTCAAGTTGTGTGTTGGCATGTCAAGATTCTGACTTTTGTATCTTTCCATATGATACACAAATAAAGACTCCAACTATTTGATTTTTTTGTAATCTTTGAATGAGATCTGAATTCCATCGACACTTCATTTTATGTCTTACAATTAAAATCCCTCCTTTTCCATTTCCCCTCATGGTTGTGCCATTATTCTTAATATGTCACGAATTGAGTGATATCATGTTCATTCTGCTATCTTTTTTTGTACTCTTCACTTTGTTTCTGGGATATAGAAATTATATATAAATTGAATTTACGATCATACCGATGATTTTCTTTTATGTTTCATACTCCTTTTTGATGCATGCCAGTTACAGCTCAGTTTAATCTTTTGGAATTCTCAGTTAACTTGTTTTTTGAAGTCCTGATTAACTTTTTTGATGAAGATTTGATAGTCCACTTGTCATATCAATTTGGTTTGAATAGTATACTTTCTTTATATTGAGAAGGCTTCGATTGTATTATTTTTTCTAGATGTTAAATTCATTGCTTTGTACTAGCGTTTGTGGGTGCCTTTGTTCTTCAGCGGTATTGCTGTTTGCTATCAGTGGGTGAATCTCACTACACAATTGTTATATTTTCATGATAGATTCACGGGCTGCTGCACAAATGCAACCGACTCATCGATTGACCTTGGAATATCCAACTGCAAAAGCACATCAGATTGTATGTCTATCAGCTCAATTTATGGTCATAATCTAGGTCACACTTTTACTTGTATGGCCCATCCAATGACACGTCGGTGTCGGCACCTTGATACCGTGATGAAATCACGATATATCAGCCGATATACTTAATATTTGCCTTTAGGCTCCGATTTGCAAAAGAAATTTTTCATTTGAAACGTCTAACACTAATATATTTCACTTGATACGGTCGATACAAAAGGTAGCGACTGATACCGATATCGATATTTTTATTCATATGGCTATTCATTGCTTCCCTTTTTCAGGTCCAGGTCTCGAGGAAGTTAAAGACTGAAAATTCAGATATTATGTGGTCCGGGGCTGCTTGGAATTGTAGCAAGCAGCTCACACACTACCCGTGCTTATGCCGAAATGGAGCTAAGATATCAGTAAACATTCGTATTTTTCTCTTCTTAACATTTCGATTCTTCGGAAAGTGCTTATCTTTTCCCTTGTGCAGGTGCATTCTTTTGTGTCGATCATGGCTGCAGAGGGAGATAACTATCTCGGTTATATCGAGGATTTGTATGAAGACAAGAAGGGGCAGAAGAAGGTTAAGGTGAGGTGGTTTCATCACGGAGACGAAGATGTAGGCACATTTTCTCAGCTGAATGCGCACCCGAAAGAAGTTTTCATCACGCCTCAAGTTCAAGTCATTAGTGCAGAGTGCATTCTCGGCACTGCAGCCATCTTAACTCCCAAGCATTACGAGCAATGCCTAGCTGTTATACCACAAATTGTCTCATGTAGGCTGAAGTTTTGTTTCCGGCAGTTAAATAATAACATCGTAAAGCCTTTTATCCTAAGTAAATTGCACGGTTACTCCCGGCAACCAGTTCTTTCCTGCTTAAATCACCCTCTTTACACCATGCACTCCGCCCAGGACCACAAGTCTAGTGATTTAAAAGAGAAAGACATTGGATTTTGTAGGCATGGGACTAAAAGAAATAGAGCATCTATGATTCCAAGGCCCGAGGTGAATCATCCAGCCTTGGGGAGCAAAGTTACCAGATGCCAAGAATCATCCCAAAAGGAGAAGTTTAAGTTATTGGGTAGGAAATTGTCGGATGGTGAGGCGCGGTTTTGTTCTTCGTTTAAGGTTAGTGACAAGATCGAGCTTCTTTGTCAAGATAGTGGTATCCGAGGTTGCTGGTTCAGGTGTAAGATTTTACGGGTGTCTCGGAGTAGTATCAAAGTCCAATATGAAGATCTTCAAGATGCAGAAGAATCCGGCAATCTTGAGGTACAAATCCCTCAATAGCTAGTAATAGATTTTCAAATGCTAACATGCAATAGCTAGTAATAGATTTTCAAATGCTGACATGCTTGAAATTTTATGCTGAATACTGGCAATATAGACTTTAATTTATAATCATGGATGAAAATATTATTGTTAGCATCAGTCATGACTGTAGAATGAAATATCAGCCGATTTATCATTTAGCCATACATTCATGACAATAACATCAAAGTCATAAGTCCTGTTAAGCGGGAAAAGAAAGAGAGAGAGAGAGAGAGAGAGAAAAGAATAAAAAAATGCTCACCAACATAGTGCAGAAAAACTCACCTATCCTACGTATAGATAAAAATATCGATATTGGTTATAGTTGTATCGGTATTAGATATATTAAAAAAAAAATTAAAAATTATAAGCTGACATAATAATATTAGCTGATATATTGATTAAATATCGATATATTGGTCGATATATTGTAATATATTGCTGATATGTCAATATATTGCAATATTGATATGGTATTAAGGAGGCTCGATACTGATACATATTTGTCGATATTTACACCTATCATAGCAAGTTTAAGTTAGAGAGTTGCTTTTCCCCAAATCTTCATATTTCCCCTTAAGCTTTTGAATTAGGAGTCCTAATATTTTGACAATTCAATTTCATGTTTCATTAATTGACCTTTATGCTAGTTGGAGCTTGTCTCCTGGTCGATTGTAGATGAAAAAGTTGTGCTGTTACATCATGGATGAAAATATTAATATTGGTAGTTGATAGGGTCGTATTGGTTGATATATTGTTAATATGGCAACATTGTAATATAGGGGCCGATAGTAATACATATTGGCCAATATTTATATCTATGGTTTATATCCAATATGTTGGCCATGGCTATCATAACTGATCTTGAAATTTAGCATGTGATGCATTTACTTAATAACTGGGTATAGTTTCTATAGATTTTGTTTCCTATGAAGCATGAAATGTTCAGTAGATAAATTCGGATTTTTTTTTTTAACCAATATTAGGAGTGGGTCCCCGCAAGTAGGGTAGCAGCTCCTGATAAAGTGGGCATGAGATGCCCTGGCCGTCTAACCATCCGACCGCACCCTCCTAAGGATTCTGCAGCCGCCATTCTGGAGGTGGGTGCACCAGTTGATGCATGGTGGTGCGATGGATGGTGGGAAGGTGTTGTAATGGCCGTTGACTTCTCTGCAAGGGATTATCTGCAAGTTTACCTCCCTGGTACGCTCATCTCTAGAGATCTCATCTTATGTTTTTCAAGTAGTCGATTTAAGTAGAAAGAACATAGTCGTCAAGACATTAGTATCTGTCGCGGTCGCATTGAGCCATACACAGTATCAGATATTACAAATATTTTTTCTTTTCTTGTGACTATATTGGAATTGGGTTATAAACTAACATTTGACCTTTTTTTAATTGTTTATTACTTATTTGAGGAGTTTTAATCGATTTAATCAAAACTAATTTTGATATATTTCTAGGTCATTGACAAATACCCCAAAAGTTTTAGTCTTTAAATATTTTATAATTCTATAAAATATGTGGATTATGCCTTTTTAGAAGGTTTAAGTAGATTTAAAAGGTGCAGATTTTGGCTTCCCAAAGTGAAGTACAAAGGGGAAAAATAAAATAGAATTGGTCGATATATATCGGCTGATATGGTAATATATCGAGATATTTTTCCAATAAATACATGGAAATTTTGGTATCTAGGCCTTTCGATATCAATATATGGTAGCCATATTTCAAATTTTGTACGATGCTGCCATGTCCTATGCTTGATTTAGGAGTTGTGTTAGCTTATGAATTGATGGAGATGCCTTTCCATGATCTCAGGTGAAGATAAGCTTTTGACAGTTGAAAAACAGAATATACGGACCTCGAGAGACTGGATTAATGGTGGATGGGTGACTATAAAGACGAAACCCGACATCCATGCTTATGTATCTGCCAACTTGAGCCACAGTATGAAGCCCTCTTTCCGAGCCGAGGCATCCATGTTGGGTGGCTGTCCATCACTTGATCATCCCATTCCCGGTCAAAAACCACAAACCTCACCCCTGCCGGATGCAATTTGCACTGTCGATGATGACATTAACTCCGTGAACCCGAAAGACGGATCAGTTGAGGCTAGTAGGGAAGTGGCATCAGTCGTCTAAGTTTTGCGTGCGACGACGATGACATTTTCCGATAGTTTTGTTTTCTGTAAATAGAGGTGCTTAGAGATGATCTCCGGGATAGACAATGTAGTTCATTAACAACAGGTGAATTTGGGAGGTGTATAGAAATTGGAGGAGTTTTCAGTAGGGCTCTCCTTCAGAAAGAACTTCTGAAATGTAGGGTTATGCTGTGTGTAGGGTACCCTATGGTTTATGACCCCATAAACAAGCTTGAATTTTAGAGTTGTCCTTTCTATGGCATAGTCATGTTGAAGGTGATAAATCTGAGTTTCAGCTGTGGAGTTTATCATTGATGACATGCTCTATTTGCAGTTTTCGAAGTGTGTTGTCACGGGGCGACATTCCACATAACTCGTCCGTGCCAAACTTTTCTAGCCCGTCTGGTATGATGTTGATGAGTCAGTCTTTTTTTAATGTTTTATCCAAATATGGCATAGTCCTTTTTTTCTTTAAAAAGAAAATATTTTCCTTTTTTACTTATTTTATCATATATGCTAAACATTAGACAATATGGGGAATATTTAATTT
>JAODPA010141646.1:0-15792 GCA_025585075.1 Nepenthes mirabilis | reverse complement strand
TGTCCTTGTGTAAGATGGCTATTCCATTTTCATTATAGATTCTAGAGGAGTCCAACTTTACTTGCATCGCCTGAACGTGGGCCTCTGGCTCTAGAATTCGAGGTAGTTTGATTGTAGGTAGATAGGTTTGATATATTTGATTTTGAGTTGTGTGACATTGATGACAAATTGTTATAAATCGCATTGGAACTTTGATTCGTAGACTATAACAAGTTCTTCCAAAAATGCAGAAATATTAAAATAATTTCAATAGGACTAGTGGCCAAATATAGAAAAGTTCATTAATGTCTTTTTTCCTCTTGTTTTGTGGAGGTCTTATGTTGTCCTACATTTCTCGTTGTTAAAATATTTTGGCTGTTAAAAACTTTTAGTAATACATAGAAAAGTCCTCTTATTTTTGGGTGGCTTATTTATATACTATCAAAATTCATGGTTCTAATATTCTATTCACAAGAAACCTTGCCAAGTTATCAAATATAGGTTGGTTAAAGGAATTATGTGCTGCTTTTTAAGTGTTTTAGTTCTCTTTGTAAATTTGAAATTTTCCTTTTTAAATGTGATGTACTAGTATGATATTAGTGTGATGGATGGATAAACTTGATGTGAAAAGTGTACTAAAAAAGGTGAGGAATCTCTTGCTTTATTTCAAGGTTGGTGTTGTAGGTGAATTACTTTATCGAATTCCCTTTTGCAACCATTAATATAGGGTATTATTGATATTTGATTACTTTCAACTCACACTTCTAGGTACCTGCCATATCTAGAAAGGGAGATGGTGTATACACTCAATCGTAGGTGATATACATAGAGAATTGTAGATCCTATTAAAAACTGATCCGCATCGTATTAAAATAATCCCAACTACCTACACAAGCTAAAGTTGTATAACTCCTGAGAAAAGGTGGCAAGAAATATGTTGTTACTGTGTTGTCACAATATTTCATCTTTGCTTCTTTATTCTTTTTTTGTATATGCTAATTGTCCTTATGGTTTTTTGGTCTTATTTGTTTTAGTGATTCAATCTTGAAAAACACTACCAAGACTTGTAACCGATTGAGAAAAGCCTTTCTATTAGAAGACAACAGCTAACAGGAAGCTCTTCGTAGGCTAGTATTTTTTTATGTTGTAAGTAGTTCCTATTTGTGTATATGGCCAATGATTTGGATTCTTAAATTTACTGGATGTATTTATATAGGGAAGGCTACAAATTAGGGTGACTTTCAAATTTTCTTTGGCCAACTTATTACTTGATTTTGTTAGTTATTGGGCGACCTATTTTCTAGGAAACTATCTTAGAAGTTATTTTTGATTTTGGAGGATGTATTTATATAAGGAATACTTACATTTTGATATACATCTCGGCTGGTCCATGATGTTAGTTACAAATTGTTAATTGGTCTATCTTGAAGTGAGGATATTGAGGGCAAATAACAATAATATCATGGATGGGATTAATTTGGAGTGTAGACACAAAATTTGGGGAACTTAGTTGAGGATTATCCTAACCACTTTGATCTATATAGCCGCCCCATTGTAGTGGTCAATTGGTTGGGTTGTTAGCTTGATTTTAGTACTAAAAGTAAAGTTTTAAAATAACCAAATGGAAGATAAAGTTTCTTAGAGGGAAAATGAGAGTGGATTAACCACCTTATTTCTAGCAAGTGTCACCAAGAGAGAGGAATTATTAGTTGTTTTGCCTTATAAATTAGAATATTGTAATGTTAGAAATAAATTATTATATTGTTTGAAGAACTAGAGAGATCTTTAGGTGGTTTATAATTCAATTTAAGTTAGAGCTAATATTATCTACCTTTGGAAATTATTTTTTGATATACGTGAAGGATTCAGCCGATCAAGGTAAGGAGTGATATGTTAGTATACTTAGGTGGTTGGCACAATCTTGGGGAGTCAAATTTGATTAATTAGCTAGCTGTACTTATCGTGGATGTTTGGCCTGTTTTACGAAAGGTTATTTTGGTTTTTGGTTAGTAATTAGTTCAAGATTGTATCAACTAAATTAGGTGGTTAACTAATGTTCAAGATTGTATCAACTAAATTAGGTGGTTAACTAAATTCTTGCTAGTCAAATGAAAGTGGCTAAGTAGTTGTTAATTAAGAGGAGTTTCGGCTGCCATTAAGGGGAGGAATTTAGCCAACTTCCACCCCCAATTTTTTAGGTCAAGGAGAGAAATAACCACCTAGGTCTAACTCCTATCTTGCCATATTTTAGCCCTTGGAGCTTAGCATTTCTTTTCTCATTTTTCTTGTCATCCATGTGAATAGAAAGGGAGGAGAGCCAACCAAGAAGAAGGTGAACCAAGAAGAAGAAAAGGAAGCAAGTGAGGAACTTCCACCCTAAGGCCAGTTTACTTGTAACCTTCTGTGTTTAACTCTCAAATTTCTTAAATAGTTTTCATTGTTCTTGTGAAAATGACTGTTCTATCATTAAAATTTAGAGTATATGTCTCAGTCAAGGGGAGGGATAATCTGCCATATATAATCGAATAGAACAATTGAGAACATTGGTTAAAAGTTGTTACTTCTAATATTATCTTTGTAATTTTTAGTTATAGAATATTGATTTTTAAATAGGGGGTTCAGAATTTGGAACCTTAAGGGGATTAATTGTTAACTCCTTGTAATAATATTTTTGGTAATAAATAGTCTTGTGAGGAATAATAGCCGGAATTTTGAACCTTAAGGGGATTAATTGTTAACTCCTTATAAGAATATTTTTGATAATTAATAGTTTTGTTAGAAATAATAACTGGTGAGATAACAAAAAGGGGAGTAGGGTAGGAAAACCCTAGTGATTGAATGCAATAGGGGTTGTTAGGATTGTAGTTTTCTTGGTTTGTAATTCAAAATGTGCACAATTAAATGATAAGAGATATGAGAAAAAATGTTTTCTTATTTTCATAGTGGACTGTGTGCCTAAGGAAGAATTTCAAAGTATATGTTATATTTTTTCTGTGCTTATTATATCAATTCATATTCATATTATTTTCTTAATATATGATAAATTGTATGTTAGAAAAGATGGAGATTTAATATGATAGGCCAAATTGATGGTGGTGGCACCCTTATGTTTTCATGGTTTGTAGTTCAAAATGTGCACAATTAAATGATAAGAGATATGAGAAAAAATGTTTTCTTATTTTCCTAGTGGACCGTGTGCCTAAGGAAGAATTTCGAAGTATATGTTATATTTTTTAAATGCTTATTATATCAATTCATATCCATATTATTTTCTTAATACATAATAAATTATATGCTAGAAAAGGTGGAGATTTAATATGATAGGCCAAATTGATGGTGGTGGCACCCTTATGGTATAGGAGGAAGATCGAGTGCATTATAATTATTGTTATAAGATGATTTAGGTGAACATCCGAGGATTTCTATAGTTTTGGATTATAAAATAAGTAGTTAAAAGAGTAGACTTGGTAACCTCTAGTGAAGATTTGGGTATAGGAGGAAAATCAAGTATATTATAATAATTGTTATAAAGATGATTTGGGTGAATGTCTGAGGATTTCTATAGTTTTGGCTTATAAAATAAGTAGTTGAAAGAGTAGACTTGGCAGCCTCTAGTGGGCCGTGTGGTGGGGCTAGGGCTAGAGTGAGTTTGAACTAGATAGTAAATCATCACTCCACGGAATAGATTAAGGATGATTGAAAAGGATGACCCTAAGGTTAGACTTGTTAGTTAGATGATATTATGGGCCTTGGTGAAAGTTGAGCACGTGGAGTACTTTCCCAGTTGTTGGGGGGTAAATACAGAGAGTTTTGGTATTTCCTGTTATTACAACCTCATGTTGAGTTAGATTTCTGAAAAATCCAAATGATGACTTTAATGTCACGGATACTTTGAGACCTTGGTTTATTAGTTGGGATTCATCGAGATCCATTAGATATTCTTCAAGATATCAAGATTGGTTACAAAGTTGGCATCATGGTTGTTGTTTAGTCATATTGTTATTGTATATTATTATTAATGTCATTTATTGTTTTATTGATTATCTTGGGATGATTATTACTTTTCATATATTGTATATTATTTTATTGATAGCTTGTTAATTTATGCTGTTATTGACTTCGATCAAAATTACTTGTTAGGCTTTCGACTCACCCTTACGGCACGTTTGATTAGTTATTCTCAGGGAATAGAATAAGATGGCAATAGAGTTAGGAATTATTATTCCCATATTTAGTTATTGGAATAGAATAAGTTAAAAATTAGTATTCTAGTATTTGGTTTGTAGAATAATATAATGAATAAGGTGGGTAATGGAGACGACTGAAATGGGCTGGCCGAAAAGGGCGGTTAGCTCAGAAAAAGTGCGGCCCACTGGCCCAGAAGACGGTCAATGCCCCAGTTGACTGAAGATGATTTATAGACGGCCAGATACAGCTCAAATAGGATATGGCCCACGACCTCGTTCCTGCACACGAGAAATTACCTGCCTTAATTGATCAAGATTCGGAATATTTCTCCAGATTACGATCTCCCTTGGAAAGGAAGTCTCCAACTTAGCGCATCTGCCACGATGGAAACCTCAACATTTATCGCGTGCAATATCTTCACAAGGAAGGAAGGAATCCCTTAGACCGACTGTGGTTACCCTAAATAGCACCAGCATCTCCTCGATGGATGGAAGGAATCTCCTTCAGGCAGCTGACAGCCAATCTTGCTGCCTAAGAAAAGGTGGCGAGGTTCCATGGCTATAAATGCCCTTGAGACGGACTCCAAATCCATGCCTTCAGTGCTCAAACTGAAACAAGCGATTCCACTCTTGAACGATTCCCCAAGCACCATTCTCTCTGCCCATTATTCACTCTCCTTTGACCTAGTGTCCAGAAAAGCCGCTTTCCATAGGTGTACCATCACCAAAAGCCACTCTTCACGGGCACACCACTACCAAAGTTGCTCCACGCCAAGCGCCATCTTCGGGTCAAACTCAAAAATCCCTTTTCCCGCATCATTCTTAATAAATTGTCTTCGCATTTTTCATTTCGGAAGAAGGATAACTGATTTGAGTGTCGGAGGATAAATTGGAGAGCGAGTCCCGCCTTTTTCCTCTGAAGTTGTCTTCGTATTTTTCATTTTGGAAGAAGGATAATTGATTTGAGCGTCGGAGGATAAATTGGGGAGCGAGTCTCACCGTTTTTCTCTAACGTCTAATCTTTTATTGTGGTGTATAGGATCCAAGATAAGGAGCATAGAGACCGGGTCCCACATCCGTTCGAACCTGAGACCTAGTTGTACCCGAATCCATCGACAACTCAGATCTATAATGCATCATTGGTGCCATCTATAGAAAGCCAAATGAAAGACCTGACCACTATTTCCAAGACAAGTATGGTGAACACAAAAGCCGAAGCCAGCATTTCGACAAATGATGTCACCTCCCCCGACGACGACCCCTCCACAGGTAGCCGGGTGGAAGAGCAACTGGCTCCCATCATCTTGGCGAGGGCAGAGCAGATAAACAATATTTCTCGGATACTCCAAGAGCTCTGCGCACGCTAAGGTAGGCAGAGGCAGGGGGCTCCCTCCTCTTCTGACCACACTCCGGCTTCCAGGCACGGAGGCCACAGAAGGAAGAAGCTGAACAAGAGGGCACCACGTCCAGGCAACTCCGACATCTTGGCAGCATTGAACGCTTGGAGCCGTTCTAGGTTAGAAGGACGGCTAAGCCGCGGGACACCGGACGAGAGCCCGAAACAAAGAAATCCGCGCTACTCCCCCGACGAGCAGAGGCCCTTGGTCCAAGAAGGAGCTTCGCACATTATTCGACCGGCTAGTGGCAGCAGCCGACCAACCTTACCTCGCTCAGCCAGACACTCGGAGTTAAGGGCCTACCTCAACGCAAAAAGGACTGCAACATCCTCTTGGGTGGAGGAGAAAGTTGACAAGATATGGAAGCGCGTGTTCAAAGGAAAAAGCTGGCGAGCACTCCTCCGATCTAAAGAGGTCGTCCTTCACTATAGAGATCCAGACCTAGCCGCTTCTTCCCAAGTTCAAGATGCCGACTTTGGAATCATACGACGGAAGCACTGATCCCATGGATCATCTCGATCACTTTCGCATCCTGCTTAACTTCCAGGGCCTGAAGGAGGTTATTATGTACTAGTGCTTCCCCCTTACTTTGGGGGACGCTTTGATTTGATACTACCAGCTGCCGACGAATTTGATCTGGATTTTGCAAGATCTTGCCGATGGCTTCCTATTGTAGGTCACCTCCAACTGCTGAGAAGTGAAGCAACCTTGGCACATCACTCACGTCAAGAAAAGGTCGGGCGAGAATTTGAAGAAGTTCTTGGGGTGGTTTGCCACTGAGGCCTGGAGAATACCCAAACTCACTGACGAGGTGAAGCTGAGCAATTTTATTTCTACTCTGGGATCGGGCGACTTTTTTAAACATCTAGCCCACAAAGACCGACAAATTTTCTGGAAGGTTGAGTCCATCGCCTGAGCCTACATAACGATGGAGGAAGCTAATGAGGTGAAGCACCTGGAATAGGTGAATCACTCTCGCCTTGGGCCGACGGACGGAAAGAGGAAGAATGGGGGCCATAACAACCCTCGCCGAAAGCTTACCAGGACAGAGCCAATTGTGCGGAGGAAATTCAGGCCCATGCACCTTACCCCTCTGAATGACTCTCGAGCGAACATCCTCATGTAGATTAAGGAGAAGTTCTTGAAGTGGTTGAAGCTGATGAAGAACCCGGAGGAAGGAGATCAAACGACATACTGTGACTACTATCGATCTCCTAGTCATAGCACGAAGGATTACTTGACTTTGCAGAAGGAGATCAAGGAGTTGATCCGGAGAGGCCACCTCAGTAAATTTCTAAGGACTTTGGGACAGAATCTCTGTTCGACAAGCGAAGACAGGCCAGAGTAGCAGCAACCAAGGAATCGAGTTGCGGTCGGAGTGGTTAAAATGGTGAACACTAGGCCGCCCAAGACCCACAATCCGGATGTGTATGGAAGCGAATTTTTTACCAGTTGAAACGAATTTTTATTGATAATGGAAGCTTGCGCGATTTATTTTATCTTGATGTGTATTTCAAACTAGGTATGAAAAAGAGTCAATTGAAACTGGTCGAAGGGCTACTCTATGGGTTAGATAACAAACTGGTGGCCGTCCAAGGGACTATCCAGCTAGAAGTTACCTTGGGCACGTACCCTAGGACAGTGTCCCGCACGCTCGTATTCCTGGTTGTCAACCTGCTTTTTGTGTATAATGCAATATTGGGCTGACCATGCCTAACGGTATTCAGAGTTGTTATATTGATACCCCATCTGAAAATGCAGTTCCAAACAGCACGCGGTATCAGCGAAGTGTTGGGTGACCAGGTGACCGCCTGAATGTGTATTCTATCCCAAGTCATCTAGAAAGCTGTAGATAGGTCGGCCGAAGACCTAGGCCATCGGGATGAAGCATCTCTGCAGTAGGCGCAGTCCAGCGAAACCACCGACCTCATTCTCCTGGATCGTGACGGCCTGGAGAAATGCATACAGATAGGAGGCTTGCTCGTCGGACCATTACGCGACCAGTTGGTTAGCTTTTTAAGGTAGAATGCAGATGTCTTCACGTAGACCCTTGCCGATATGCCTAGGATCCTAACCGGAGTAATTATCCACAAGTAGGGCCTCGATTCTAGCCGCAAGCCCGTCAGACAGAAGTGGAGGAACCATTCAGTCGAAAAGCTCGTAACCATCTGGGAAGAAATAAAGAAGTTGTTGGTTGCCGACTTTCTAATGGAAATTCAGTACCCGAATTGGCTCTCCAATGTGGTTCTTGTTAGAAAGAGTAACGAGAAGTGGCGGATGTGCGTCGACTTCACCGACGTTGACAAAGCATGCTTGAAGGACTGCTTCCCACTGCTGAGGATCAACTTGCTGGTAGACTCCACATCCGGGTATGAACTGCTAAGTTTTATGAATATCTATTCAGGTTACAATCAGATCCGGATGAGCTCGGAACATGAGGAGCACACCTCCTTCGTGACCGACTAAGGAACCTCTTGCTACAAGGTTATGCCCTTCGGTCTGAAGAACGCGGGCGCTGCCTACCAAAGGCTCGTGAATAAAATGTTTGAGAACTAGATCGGTCGGAATATGGAGGTGTATGTGGACGACATACTGGTCAAAAGTAAAACTACCGATGACCATATTCGCGACCTCAACGAAACTTTCGAGGTACTCTGGGCATACCAGATGAAGTTAAGCCCCTCCAAATGTGTCTTTGGGGTTTCCTCCAGGAAGTTTTTAGGCTTCATCATTTTCTAGCGGGAGATTGAGGCGAACCCTACGAAAATAAAGGCCATCATGGACATGATCCTGCCGCAGACTGTGAAGGATGTTCAGACGCTAACCGGAAGACTCGCAGCATTCTCCCGCTTCCTAGTTAAGTCCAGAGACAAGTATTTTCCTTTCTTCAAGGTAGGGACAAAGACGAACGGTTTTTAATAGACAATCGATTGCCAGACCGCCTTCAACTAGCTAATGGAGTATCTAGCCAGTCCTCTTCTCCTGATGTCACCAAGAAAGGGTGAGAAGTTGTACATGTACTTCGTAGTTTCAGAGGTCACATTGAGCTCCATTTTGATTTGTCAGGAGCCTGATGCGTAACAGCCAATTTACTACGTTAACAAAACGATGATCGACGCCGAGACTCAATACGCCATGCCGAGAAGATTGTGTTGGCACTCGTCTTTTCTGCCAGAAAGCTGCAACCCTACTTTCAAGCGCACAGGATAGTTGTCCTGATCGACCAGCCGTTAAAGGGTATCCTGCAAAAGCACGATGTGTCAGTACGGCTAGTTAAGTGGGCTATTGAATTAGATGAGTTCGACATAGAATTTAGACCGAGGTCGGCCATCAAAGGACATGCATTGGCCGACTTCATCGTTAAGATCACGACCCCGATTCCGGATACAAACTACGCCGATGAGTACGAAGTGAGATACTCCTTGAGGCTTAGACTCCTGGTCATCAACAACGTGTCCAAGTACGAAGCTCTGCTCGCAGGATTACAGCTTGCCAAGGAGTTCTCGGCAAGACACGTGATCGTATGCAGTGACTTAATGCTGATCTTCAACCAGGTTTGTGGAAGCTTTGAAACGTCTAACCCGCTGCTTGCAAAATACCTGGCTAAGGCAAAGAACATGATCCAAAAGTTTGACAAGCTCGGCATAGTTCACATCCCAAGGGCGGAAAACTAGAAGGCTAACCAACTTGTAAGGACTGTTGCCGCAGAGAGTCCAGAGCAAAACTCCAAGGACATATGGGAGATCCTAACCTCTCCCAGCATTGAAGAGCAAGAGGCGATGCAGGTCTCCGACGACGAAAGCTGGATGTCGCCCTAGTGGAGGTATATTATGGACAGCTCACTACTAGAAAATTCGGACGAGGACAAGCGCATAAAGAAGACGGCCAGCTGGTATACCATCATGGACGGAAAGTTGTATTGTCGAGGGAACTTAACCCCTTACCTACGGTGCCTTGCACCGGAGGAAGCTGATTACGCATTAAGTGAGATCCACCTTGGTACTGTGGGTCACACATTAGTGGCAAGAACCTAGCTTTCAAAGTGATGTGCCAGGGGTACTACTGGCCGACCACGAAGAAGGACGCCGCAAAGTTCGTAAAGAGGTGCGAGAATTGCCAGATCTATGGCAACCTGCACCATCAGCCGCCTACGGAGTTGAGGACCCTTTAGGCCCCTTGGCCATTCGCCAAATTGGGGCTCGATATTCTCGGCCCGTTTTCCATTGCGTCCAAACAAAGGAAGTTCGTCGTGGTAGGCATTGACTATTTCACGAAATGGGTCGAGGCCTCCCCATTGGCCTAAATAACCAAGCAGAATGCCACAGAATTCGTTCGGCAGAATATAGTCTACAGATTCGGGTTTCCTGAGATCATTATGACCGATAACGGAATCCAATTTACTGACAAACGCACCAAGTATTACACCAATCTGGGCATCAGGTTGGTCCTCACCTCCGTAGCCTATCTGCAGGCAAACAGGTAGATGGAGGTTACCAACCGAACCCTGCTGCACGGACTGAAGACCAAATTGGAGGACACAGAGGGCTCTTGGGTTAATTAGCTGCCCTCCGTACCATGGTCATATCGAACGACACCCAAGGAGTCGACACACGAAACACCTTTCAGTCTGTGTTACAGAATGAGGCAGTCATCCCGGTTGAGATCAGGCTCCCTAGCCTTAGGGTCAAGGCCTTTGACCCGCTCAACAATTCCAAGGGACTCAGAGAACACTTGGACCTGTTGGAAGAGGCACAGGATGCGGTAAGGATGCAAACGACTGCTTATCAACACCGAATTGCCAGGTATTACAACAAAAAGGTGAAGGCGTGACAGTTTGATGTGGGAGATTTGGTCCTGTGAAGGATAGAAGCCACCAGCAAGATAGCCAATAGGAATAAACTCTCCCTGAATTGGGAAGGCCTGTTCCTCCTCTCAATCGTTCTACAGAGCGAAGCATACAAGTTTCGAGCTCAGAACGGCAAGCTTGTCCCAAAGACGTGGAATGCCGTCCATCTAAAGAAATGTTACTAGTACGGTTCTCACCAAACCCAGGTAGGTCACGCGTGTGCTAAAGAGTGCTTATAATATCATATCATGTTTAATGAAATAACTATTTTACTTGCATGTTCTTGTTATTTCTGTTTTTCCTTCTCATATAAATGCTTGCGTAAAATTGTATAAATTCAAACGACCTGAACTGCCCATAAATCGAGTAAGCTCTCGTTCACTTGCGAACAAACCTTGGTCCCATACCAAGCGGCCCATACGCAGTCGGATTTAAATCTTAATCCCATACCTAGCGGCCCATACGCAGGTTGGACGCTTTAAAGCTTCTACGGACCTGGTTGACGATCAGTTCTGAGTTACTGTACACAGTCACGTGTCTTGCCAAGGACTCCTTGGCAAGGTGCAATTCTGGGAGCAAGGCTTCGTATTCGGCTACGTTATTGATGGCCGGGAACCCAAGCTCCAAGGAGTATCTTACATCGAATCCGTCAGGGGTCCACGGGATTACTCCGGTCTCACTGCCCGAGTTTGTTGACGAGCTATCTACGAAAAGAACCCAATTTGGCGTTTTAGTCTGGCGGCTGGCATCGCCAGCATAGTCTGTTTCCGGAATCGGTGTCGTGGTCTCGATGATGAAGTCGGCCAATGCCTGTCCTTTGATGACCGGCCTCGACTTGAAGTCTATATCAAACTCACTAAATTCGATGGCTCACTTAACTAATCGTCCTTACACGTCGGGCTTTTGCATAATACCCTTTAATGGCTGGTCGGTTAGGACAACTATCCTGTGTGCTTGGAAGTAGGGCCGCAGTTTTCTAGTTAAAAAGATAAGCGCAACGCGATCTTCTCGGCGTGGGGGTATCGAGTCTCTACGTCCATCAATATTTTGCTGATGTAGTAAATCGGTCGCTGTGCGTTAGGCTCCTGACGAATCAAAACTGAGCTCGGTGCCGCCTCTGAAATTGCTAAGTACAGGTATAGTTTCTCGCCCTCTCCCCCTCTCCTTGTGACGTCAGGAGAGGAGGGTTGGTTAGGCACTTCTTTAGCTCGTTGAAGGCGGTCTGACAATTGGTTGTCCATTGAAAACCATTCATCTTTGTCTCCCTCAAGGTCTTGAAGAAAGGGAGGTACTTGTCTCCTGACTTATCCAACAAACGGGAGAGTACTACAAGTTTTTCGATTAGCTTCTGGACGTCCTTCACATTCCGCGACAGAGTTATGTTCATGGTGGCCTTTATTTTCTCAGGGTTTGCTTCGATCCCCTGCTAGGAGACAATGAAATCTAATAACTTATCGGATGACACTCCGAAAACACATTTAGAAGGGTTCAACTTTATTTAGTGTGCCCGGAGCACCTTGAAGCCCTCAGCTAGGTCACAAATATGGTTATCGGTGGTCTTGCTTTTGACAAGCATGTCGTCCACGTACACTTCCATATTCCAGCCGATCTGTTTTTCGAACATTTTGTTCATGAGCCTTTGGTAGGTGGCACTTGTGTTCTTTAGATCGAAGGGTATATATAACCTTATAGCAGTAGGTCCTCTGGTCGATCATAAAGGAGGCGTACTCCTCGTCTTCTAAGCTCATTCTGATCTGATTATTGTTTGAATAGGCATCCATAAAACTTAGCAGTTCATCCCCGGATGTGGAGTCCACCAACAAGTCGATCATCGATAGTGAGAAGCTGTCCTTCGGGGAGGCTTTGTTAACGTCGGTGAAGTCGACGCACATTCGTCACTTCCCGTTGCTCTTTTTAATGAGAACCACGTTGGAGAGTCAGTTCAGGTACTGGACTTCCCTTATAAATCCAGCATCCAGCAGCTTCACTTCTTCCCAGATGGCTATGAGTTTTTTGACAGAGTGATTCCTCTACTTCTACTTAACGGGCTTATGGTCGGGGTCAAGATCCAACTTGTAGACCATTACTCTGCCCGAGATCCCAAGCATAACGGCGGGAGTCTATGTGAAGACATTTGCATTCTGCCTTAAGAAACTAACTAACTAGTCGTGTAACGAACCGGCGAGCGAGCCCCCTACTATATGCATTTCTTCGGGCTGTTCGGATCCAGGGGAATGAGGTCGATAGCTTTGCCGAATTGTGCCTACTGCGGAGTCGCTTCATTCTGATGGTCTTGGTCTTCTACTGGCTTGTGCATGCCGTTCTAGGTGACTTAGGACAAATAACACGTCCGACCGGTCTCTTGGTTGCCCAACACTTCATCGATATCGCATGCTGTCGGGAACTTTATTTTCAGATGAGGTAGCGATGTTACGGTTCCAAATGCCACCAGGCATGGTCGGCCGAGTATTGCATTGTACACAAAAGGAAGATCGATAACCAGGAAGGTGAGTGTTCGGGACGCTATCTTGGGGTACGTGCCCAAGGTGACTTCCAGCTAGATAGTCCCATAGAGTAGCCTTTTGGTTGGCTTTAGTTAACTCTTTTTTAGACCTAGCTTGAAATATGCATTAAGATAAATTAGATCGCGCGAGATTTCATTATTAATAAAAACTCATTTTAACTAGTAATCTACGGTACCATTTGAAACAAAGGCGAATACAACTAGGGGGTTAGCATGGGAAGAGATTACATGTGCCATATCGTCGTTACTAAAACTAATGATATAATCTCCTACCCTTGGCTTCTTATTCCCAATCGGTCTTTCCTAGTGGTCCGGATTGTGGGTCTTGGGCGGCCTGGTGGTGACCATATTGACCACTCCGGCCGCAGCTCAGTTCCTTGGTTGCGGTTGTTCTGGCCTGTCTTTGCCTGTCAGTCTAGGGTTTTGGCTCGGGTTCCTAAGAAACTTAGTGAAGTGGCCTCTCCGAATCAACTCCTTGATTTCCTTCTGCAAAGTTCGGCAATCCTTTGTGTTTTGACCCGGAGATCAATGGTAGTTATAGTATTTTGTCTAATCTGCTCATTCTGAGTTCTTCATCGGTTTCGGCCACTTTAAAAGCTTCTCTGTGATCTACATGAGGATGTTCGCTCGGGAGTCATTTACAGGGCCAAGTGCATGGGCCTGTCATGGGCTCTGTCATGGGCTGCTTTCGGCGGGGGTTGTCATGGCCCCCGTTCTTCCTCTTTCCGTCCATCGGCCCAAGGCCGAGGTGGTCCACCCAGTCTAGGTGCTTCGCCTCGTTAGCTTCCTCCGCCGCTACGTGGGCTCGGACGGACTTCGTGTCGTTAACTTCCTCCGCCAAATGTTTAAAAAAATCGCTCGCCCCTAGAGCAAAAATGAAGCTGCTCAGCTTTATCTCGTCGGTGAGCTTTAGTGTTTTCCGGGCCTCATTGGTAAACCGTCCCAAGAACTTCTTCAGATTCTCGCTTGGCCTTTGTTTGATGTGGGCGAGGTGCCAGGGCTACTCCTCTCGGCGGCTGGAGGTGTACTGTGACAGGAAGCTATCAGCAAGGTCCTAAAAACTCCAGATCGAATTCGTCGGCAGCCAATTGAACCAAATTCGAGCGTCCCCCTTCAAAGTAAGGGGGAAGCACTACACATAACAACCTCCTCCAGGCCCTGAAAGCTGAGCAATGTGCGAAAGTAGTTAAGATGATCCATGGGATAAGTGTTTTCGTTGTATGGATCTAGTGCTGGCATTTTGAACTTCGGAGAAAGCGGCTGGGTTTGGATCTCTATGGTAAAGGGTGACCTCTTCAGGTCGGAGGAGTGCTTGCCATCTTTTCCTTTGAACACTCGCCTCCATATCTTGTCAACCTTCTCCTCCACTCGAGAGGATGTTGCAGACCTTTTTTTCGTTGAAGTAGGTTCTTAACTCTGAATGTTCGGCCAAGCAGTGTAGTGCCTATCGGCTGCTGTCACTGGCCGGTCGAGTAATACGTGAGGCTCATTCTTGGACCAAGGGCCTCTGCTAGTCGCGGGAGTAGCACGGATTTCTTCGTTCCGGGCTCTAGTCTGGTGTCCTGCGGCTTAGCCGTCCTTCCAACCTGGAGCGGCTCCTGGTGTTTGATGCCGCCGGGACGTCGGAGTTGCTCAGATGCGGTACCTTCCTGGCCGGCTTGTTCGTTCTTTGGCCTCTACACCTGGAGGATGAAATGTGGGTCGAAGAGGAGAGAGCCCCTGTCTCTGCCTACCTTAGCGTGCGTAGAGTGCCTGAAGCATCCGAGACATGTTCATCTGCTCCGTCATTGCCAAGATGATGGAGGCTGGTTTCTCTTCCACCTGGCTACCTGCGGAGGGATCGTCGTCGAGGGAGGTGACATCCATTGTCGGAACGCTAGCTTGGGCTCTTGTGTTCATCATACTTGTCAGGAAAATAGTGGTTTGGCCTTTCGTTTGGCTTCCCACACATGGCGCAAATGATGCGTCCTGGATTCGAGTTTTCGACGGATTCGAGTTCAACTGGATTTCGGGTTCGAGCTGGCGTGGAATCCAGTCTCCGTGCTGCTTGGTTTGGATCCTGCACACCACTACAAAAAATAAGACATCAGAAGAAAACAGCGGGACTTGCTTCCCAGTTTATTCTCCGACGCCTAAGTCAGTTATCCTTCTTCTGAAACGAAAAAGACAAAGACAGAAATTATTGGAAATGATGTATGGAAAGGAACTTATGAGTCGGACTCAGAGGTGGCGCTTGGCGTGGAGCGACTTTTGGTGGTAGTACGCCCATGGAGAACGGCTTTTTGGATACTGGGTCGGCAGAGAGTGAGTAGTGGGAAAAGAAGATAGTGCTTGTAGACTTGTTTGAAAGTGGAATCATTTGTGTTAGTTTGAGCACTGAAGACAGCATGCCTCTGGAGTCTGCCTCAAAGGCCTTTTATAGCCATAGGTCCTCCCTACCCTTGCTCGGGTGGCAAGGCTGGCTACTAGCGGCCTGGAAAGGATTCTTTCTAGATGCTGGTGCTATTTAGGGTAACCACAATCGGTCGGAGGAATTCCTTCCTTCGTGAAGATGTCACACGCGGTAAATGTCGGGGTTTCCATTGTAGGAGATACGCTGAGCTGGAGACTTCCTTTCGAGGGGAGATTGTGATCTGGGAAAACATTTCATATCGCGTCTAGTTAAGGTAGGTAATCTCTCGCGCGCAGGAATGGGATCGTGGGCCGTATCTGGTTTGGGCCGCTACAGGACATCTCCGGTCAACTAAGGCATTGATTGTTCTTTGAGCTAGAGGGTTGCACTATTTTTGGGCTGACTGCTCTTTTGGGTGGCCCATTTCAGTCGTTCTCATCAATTATGTATATGTAATTACGTGTATA
>JAODPA010141635.1:0-15794 GCA_025585075.1 Nepenthes mirabilis | reverse complement strand
TATTTAATTTATTGTAAATAAAAAAATAAATACATTTTTAGGAGAATCAACGGACGCAAATCCATCAGATCTCTTGCGGATAGCCGTTTACTTCCACCTCTGTAAAGTCTGCGACGAAACACCAAGTGGGACCGCTCTGCGTCATGCCGCTGTTCCCAACTCAGAGTGAATTATCAGAGGAAGAGCAAGAAACTGCTCGGAAAAAATCCTCCTTTGTTCTGGGCACGCCCCATTTTCTCCTGGCTGCGCTTGCCTTTCTATTCTCTCTCTTGATCGTTCTAGCCCTTATGTGACTAAATTTGTTTGTTTCTCTCTTGAATATAACTTCTTGATGGACAGATTCAAGAAATGTACAAAAATCTAGGGCTTAGTTGAAGCTCAAAAGGCGGTGATTTTAATGGTGTGAGGTCTATTGTTAAGTGCTAGAACGATATCCGTGGCGGAGTTGAAAGAGAAGATGTCCGTGCCTGAGTTGAAAAGACGCCACGCTGCGGCTACCGAGACGGTAAATGCACTTAGAGAGCAGCTCAAGCAGAAGCGTGAACTTCTACTTGATTCTGACGGTACAATTTCGGTTCTCTCTTTTTATGTTATTCTGATTGTTTTGGGATTTTTTCCTATGATTAAAGGTGGGTGTATTTGATTATTTAGCTGTTGGGTTATAGGTCATTTTCGTGTGAACTATACCCACTTGATGCGACGGATAGAACTAAATATCCTCACCGCTTGAAGAAGGCTTGAGTTGCGCCTGTTGGGCACTTGAGTTGCATTTCCAATCAGCCCACGCTGGCTGCTCGCCTGAATGTCACTCGAGCCCAAATTCCGGTAGCATGCTGCTCGCTATGCACCCAAATGGCGCTTGAGCGCGGACCTACACCTGATGCGTGCTCAACGGGCGCTCGAGCACGCACCCATTATATAAAATGCGCACTTTGCATTTTTAGGTTATTCCAGTCAGTTTTGAGCGCCGTTCCAAAGAAGAAAAAGAGAGAGAAGAAGGAGAAGAGGAAGATTTGAGCATCTGTTTGGATTTTCAATCGAGTTCCAGTCCTCGGTAATCACACATACGAAGTTCTTGCTGTTGAGAAAAACATCTGCCGGGTTTTATCTCTACTTTTGCTCTTTATATTTCTTGTACGGGCTGTGCAAAACAGGTTGATATTGATTCTTGTGATTTGGGGTTTGTGTAACCGATCAACTGTTGCTAATAAAAATTTCGGACTCCGTGTCCCGTGGTTTTTCTCCCCCGTTTCATAGAGAGTTTTTCACGTAAAAATCGTGTCTTTACTGTTTGTGGTTGTTTATTGTGTGCATGTTATCATCTGCTTTGTGTTTCATCGCGGTTTAAATAAGTAATTAATTCTAACACTGGCAACTTTGCTACGATTTTCTCCAGTGGCGACCTATGCGACGGCGCAAGGGAAGACGCCGGTAAGCTATGGACCCACTGATCTGGTCTGTTGCAGGATATTGCAAGGTCATACTGGGAAGGTACTGTTTCCCCCAAGTAAATTGAATCAGTTCATCGATTTACTGATTTGTTGAGTTTTCATATGATTTACGTTAGGGGTGATTTTCTGTTTTGGGGGGGGGGGGTTGATGGGCTAAAGCATAAGGAATAAAAAGACAACGAATTCTGCCACAACCTCCATTTTTGCTTCCCACTCCTCTCTTCATGTTTTTCGGACTTAAATACATATGGTGCTAAGGTTTCCGCTAATGGTGGCGGTAATTGGAGATGTACAATTATCTAGGCACAACTGATTTTCAGTGGCCAATATGACATCAAATCCTCAACCATAAGCAAAGCCACTGTATTTTGGTCTGTGAACCACCTAACCAAAACCAACATTATGGATGGTTTGACATGGCATTGTCCCAGCAGCTGAAGATCGAATGAATGGTTGTCAATTTCGTAGTGTTCCTTAGTATGTTCATGTGTACGTGCAATTTCAACGTTTAAGAATGACACCAGGTACATTCACTGGATTGGACTCCTGAGAGAAGTCGGATCGTGAGTGCATCTCAAGATGGGAGGTTAATTGTCTGGAATGCTCTAACAAGCCAGAAAACTCATGCCATAAAGCTACCATTTGCATGGGTAAGGACGTGTGCTTTCTCCCCAACTGGTCAGTCTGTTGCCTGCGGTGGCCTTGATAGCGAATGCTCCATCTTCAACCTGAATTCTCCCACTGATAGAGATGGGAATCTTCCTGTGTCAAGAACTCTTAGCGGTCATAAGGGTCATGTATCGTGCTGTCAGTATGTTCCAGATGAAGATACTTACTTAATTACTGGTTCTGGCGATCAGACATGCATCTTGTGGGATATCACTACAGGACTTAGAACCTCTGTCTTTGGAGGTGAATTTCAGTCTGGTCACAGTGCAGATGTGCTGAGGTACTCAATACATTACTGTATTTTCCTCTGAAATGGATGTTATTTTCCTCCCTGTTGATTTGTTGAAGTAGGCAGAAGGATTTCTTGGCTATTTGATGCTTCTTTGAACCTCTTGAAGTTCATGATTTTCCTCATTTTCACACTTCCGTGGTGCTTTACGCCCATCTGGAGAAAACTGGGTTGGGTAAGGACCAAACTGCTTAGATTGGATTTCTTTTCCTGTTGGTGGCTTGCCATGAGGAAACGAAGTGCTAATTACTCTAATGTCACCCCTTGCATCTGTAACTTGGGCCTTACCTTTCTCTTAATGTAGTATAAGTGTTTTTTAGATGGTTGTTGCTTAGATCAATACAAGCCAGTGATCTGCTTAGCTTTAAAAAAAAATCATATAAGCCAGTGATATCTACAAATCATACCTCAGCAATTGGCTCACAAAATCACCGACATTTAATGTTCTTATTCTCTTGCCATGTTATTCCCTCTTTTCCATTGAGGTAGACAGTTTTGTTTCTTGGTGATGATTATCATGAAGCTCAATTAATGGACTCTTTGACCATCCGGGGAATATATATATATATTTATGAGATGATGATTCACAAGTGATATATGCCTACTGCCACGTGAGAGATATAGTTTCATTCTCAAAAGCCTCTTTAATGGAGATGACTGAGGATAAAACAGCGTCTGTTTTCCATCATTATTTTCATACTCTTGTTTTCCATTTGGTTCCCGTTTTCGTATCATTTATTTTAGTTGTAGTAATTGTTATTACCCGTCAAAGTGAGAGATAAAGTTTCATTCTCAAAAGCCTCTTTAATGGAGATGACTGAGGATAAAACAGCAACTGTTTTCCATCATTATTTTCATCCTCTTGTTTTCCATTTGGTTCCTGTTTTCGCATCATGTATTTCAGTTTTAGTAATTGTTATTACCATTCAAAGTGCATTGTTCTTATAATTTGGAAATAAATGAAATTCCAGTGTCTCGATTAGTGCATCCAGCTCCAGAATGTTTGTTTCTGGCTCATGTGATGCCACTGCTCGACTGTGGGACACTCGTGTTGCAAGCCGAGCTGTTCGTACATTTTATGGCCACCAGGGAGATGTTAATGCAGTGAAGTTCTTTCCAGATGGAAATAGATTTGGTACAGGATCAGATGATGGAACCTGCAGGCTGTTTGACATTCGAACTGGGCATCAACTTCAAGTATACTATCAGCCACATGGTGAAAATGATGCACCTCATGTGACCTCCATCGCCTTCTCCATATCAGGAAGACTCCTGTTTGCTGGCTACACCAATGGTGATTGTTATATCTGGGACACTTTACTGGCAAAGGTATGCAGTTTATGTTTCTGTTGTAGGATTAGCTGGAAAATCTGTGAAAAAGTTCTCAGTTTCCCTTGTTAACCATGGTGCACTATTTCTGGAAAAAAGGTTTTTTGCTGTGTACTAGTATTGGTTAGACTGGGGCCATCATCTTAAAGTACTTTCGTTTCTTTGGTAACAAAGAATCTTCCCCCCCCCCCCCTCATGGCTTGAGCTTAACTCCTGCTGCATGACCCCACCCACAATGAAGATGCCCCAAGTATGTCCAGTCACGCCGAAGTAGAAGTCAAACTTATTATTTTAAGGAATTTTCATAAGGCAACTTTATCATTTGTATATTTTGGTGCATTATTTTCGTTGATAGTTGTTGCGTGTGTCAGAAGCTTCTCTGCGTGCTTAGTATCACATTAGATGCAGTTTTAAGTTACATGGATTTATTTGTCTGCAGTGGAAAGTTTTCTAGGGAACAATTCCTAAATATTATAGAGTTCGAGATATCATCAGGAAGTTAAAATTCAGGGAAAAAAAAGAAACCTTGCTGATTATATGTGAAGCCTGGAAATCTTGAAAGCTGCTTTTGCTTCACTGTCTGTCTTTCATACCCGATGTGTTTCTTAAAGATAATTCATTTGGTTCCTAATTTGTCAGCACTATGATATTAACAATTATTTAATGGCCAGTATTGTGGTACACTCTGTATTTTCTTTCTTTTTTTCTTTCTTCCTTTTTTTTTTTTTTTTGCCGCAACGATTCTCTTTACCTTCATATATTATGTAGCCAACCATTCTGAATCTCTCAGCTAATGACTATATGATGTGCGATGAATGTTTCCAGTCAACATCTTGCTTTACCTGGAGATAGTAAGATTGCGGTAACAATTTTTTTCCCAGGATTTAAGGATTCTAGCATTATCAAGGTTTATAAAATAGCTGTCTTAGATCAACTTGTTTTGTCCCGCTGCAGGTAGTTCTGAATTTGAGAACTCTTCATAACTCACATGAGGGGCGAATCAGTTGTTTGGGTTTGTCGACTGATGGGAGTGCCCTATGTACTGGAAGTTGGGACACAAACTTGAAGGTTAGTCCAAGTTTACCTGTACTAACTTAACTGCTGCATCAAATGCGATGTAACTACTGAAGTCTGAGGAAGTTGAGCTGTGCTGTTGGTCAATATGTTTGTTTCCTCTCAATTTTTTTGGGTAAAGTGTCCGAGGAGCTAAATAAGTTGTGTATCACCCCCTTATTTGAGTGGCTTGTTCCAGTGTGTTTAATTTTAGGCAGTGGAGATTTCTCATCGTTATGTTGACCTTCTTTTGATGCACGTCAAACAGAAACAGATTAGGATCGCCATATAGCTGCGTACCTGATCAATAATGGATGACACATGACAGCCCAGGCCCCATCAAACGGTGGCAAAAGGAAAAGAAAAATTTTGTTAAGCTAATGAGATGGATGGGGCCCTGGCTGCCATGCATCAGTCTGTAATTTTCTTTATGAGAGATGTCTGAGGAATATCGTTGAATGATATGACATTTATTTGTCAATATATATATTCTTATGTGGGCCTGTTAGTATTGGGACACCACGTCATCTAATGGTATCCAAAGTGTGTCCTCCTAACATTACTCCTTTCTTGATGCAAAGATCATTTAGCATTTCCAGCCTATCAAAGAATTTCTCCAGTGGGAACATTGAAGGTAGCCATTGTGGATGCACAGGGCAGTGTTACATGACTCTGGACACTGTTTTTCATTTTAGAAAAATGTAGTAATGCTGTGAACATCCTAAAAAGTCCAAATGGGAAGCTCTTTTAACGGATTGAGGAGAGGAGATTTGCTTCCCCACCACCCTCCCCCAAGTGCCTTTTCCAACCTTTCGACAAACTGTTTCGTTATTTGGAGATGATTGCTCTGTACAGGAATTTCATCCTTTCTGCAAATAGTTTGATTTAGTTATCTCTGTGATTTGGTCACTGTATTGTCTTCACTTACTGTGTGTAAATTGAATGTGGCAAAAGAAATTCTGATTTTTTCTGATTTGTAACTTGTGATGTCAGATTTGGGCGTTTGGGGGACACCGAAGGGTGATCTGAGTTGTGGACCGAAGTCAAGACATTTTACCGACAACCTTCCATCTCGGGCCACAGGCTCCATTCTTATCACTGCAGCTTTGTGCTTCATTTGTTTGCATTTTCTCTGTAAATTTGTGTGGTTTGAGTGCCCATGCTTTCGTGATTTTCTTGTTGTTCTTATTAAGCATGCTCTTGCTTTGCCTGACAGAAAAGAAAAGGATCAATCCTTTTAACTTTGGTACGGTTTACTAGCTTCGTAATATTTGTGAGTTCTCTATCCTCTGCCGTTATGTCAATCTTGACCGTAAATTTCACTGTTTTCAGCTACTGTATTTTGCCTCTGAATTGTGTGGGTGGGGTTCAATCTGATTTTGATGCACTCTTACCGATATAAAGTATTTTTTTAAAAAAAAAATGGGCAACTGTGAGGCATATACCAAGAGATTACGTGACACCAATGTTTACAAAATCACTCATTATTGTGTCCTCTAATTCTGGTCTCTATATGGACGGGAATCTGATTGCAGAGCAACACAAAGAGAGTTTGTTAAGTAGAAAGAAGGGAGAGAGACAGTGATACACGGTATTTTTATGTGAAAAATCTTCTTCTGAATGAGAGAAAAAAATCACGAGATTTTAAGTTCAAGAATGATTTCACTATTTAGACTTGTGAGTATAAAGGGTGGATAATGAGGGTAACTGGTAATTCACAATGATCACTCTAACTGTTACATGAATTCTCTTAGTTGCGCAGCTTGTGTACCTTTCTTCTCTCTTATGTGAGCGTAAATGCCAGCGTAAGGGAGTGTGAGTGTAAGGGTAAAAGGTTGTGTGTTAGGTACATAGTAAAGATATATATAGTGGTCTGAGTCCTCATATGTGGAGCACTCATATGGAGCTGGCATGTGCAGTAAATTCTTTCTCCAACCCTGCAAATTCATTTTGTCATGTCAAAAACGTTGTGTGCATGCGGACTTATTCTGTGAGACGTCATTTCTGCATAGATCGCATCTGCTTTGTAAGTTATCATGTCTTGTGAAGATCACATGTTGCACAGGTTACGTGTGCTTTTACAAAAGTCAACTTTATGAGTTGGCCTTCTCAATCGCTCTGAGTTTTCTTTTTTGCGCTCATGTCGTTGGACACTTCTCAAAATTCTCGTCCTTTTATAAATCCCTGTCTTTTAACAAGGTCTTCTACCATTATCAAACCCTCGGGTTTTCAACGCCATGTCCTCGGGCCTCAGTGCCTCTTGGGCTTACTCGGTCACATCAACCCCTTAGGCTGTGTTGACTTTTTGGGCTTTCTTAGGACTCGAACCCATTTTATAAAAACGGATTTCTTAATTGGGTCTTGGACATTCACTATCCATCACTCATTATGGAATTTCATCTCCATGTGATTTTCAAATCCATAATTCGGCATGTTATGGTCTAATTTCTTCTATGTAGTTTACATCTCTCTCTCTCCCCCCACCCCCTTTAGAGAGTTGTTACCGTCAAACATATTGGCCCCTCTGTATTCATGAAGTTTAACATTAAAAGTTAGAAAATTAAGGGCAGATTAAATGGAGTCCCTATGATAACTATTTCTATTACTAACTTATAATCTTACTTTTGGGTGTATTAGAAAGCTAATATATTTGGAGGACCATAACAGCTCTCGTTGGTACGAGATATAGTCTCTCTCAGATCAGTAGATTTTTCTGTGTAGATCAGTAAATGTATTGTTAACATTCTAATTTTTGTTTTTTATTTATCAAATTATTAAATGTTCATTTTAGCATCAATTGTAATCCATGTAAAATACGAAAAATGACTGACAATTCATCATAGCTTCATTATCGTAGGTTGTTAAAAACTCTAAATGGATCTTTTATTTTTTAACAAATTTTGGGTATCATATGATTTGAAATGGGTTATTTTGGTTTGAAAGGTTCCCTACCATTTGAATTGGAAATATTAGGTGAGAATATAATTGGGAAAATTACAATATAGAATAATATTTTAGACATGTAATTCAAAACCGATCTCGACTCTGGCTTCATTGGGCTCGGCTAGAACGGGAAAAGACTCCTTGCCGGCAATTTTTTATTGAGCACCTATTTAAAATTTTGAGAATAAATAAATTTAACATATAAAAATAACAGTGGCATGGACTGCTGATGCGCGAAGCATTCTATGACATTATATAAAACCATATTATAGCTAAAAAATCTGATTTTTTGAAGCTTTATATATCGGGTTTGTTCTTTATATCAGAAACACAAAAATGCTAAGTCAGACTTAAAATACAGTGTTTTAAAAATTATTGCGTCCTCAGATTCCAGCCATTGTCCAGATGAAGACCCAAATGACCGCTCGGAACTTCTAAATGCACTCGGACGGAATCAGTACAACATACAAATAATCTAGTTATCTTTTCTGTTCAATGAATGTGATTTGGGAGGCAGAGAAAGAGTAGAAGAGAATAACACACGAGATTTTATATGAAAAACCTTCTCTTAAATGAGAGGAAAAATCACAGGACTCTAGATTCAAGAACTTGATTCTCTATGATGTGTTTGGCTATAATGAGTTTACAGAATATGCTCAAGTTTTTTTCTCTTCTTTTCTTTTTTCTATAATAGCTAGACCAATATAAAAAATGCAAGATCCTTTATTTGGCTAATAGTTAATGTATTTATAGTGATTAAACATTCCATTGAAAGAAGTCCACGTGGAGCTGGCGTGTGCAGAGGGTCTTGCCGCCAACTCTACCAATCAAGCTTGCCGTATCAAACACGTTGCGTGCATGCAGGCTTACTTCGTGTGACGTCATTTTTGCAGTGATCAGGCGTACTCTGTAGGTCATCATTTACTGTTAAAATTGCGTGTTGTAGAGATTGCGCATGCCCTGCATGAGTCATTTTCTGAGCCGGCGCTCTCGGTCGTACTGTGCTCCCTTTCTTGCGCTCAGTTTGCTAGGGATTCCTCAGAGTCCTCGTCCTTGACAAAGTCTCTTGGCCTTCATCAAGTCCGCGGATATTTTGGCAACAAATGTACTCAGACTTCAATTGAAGGCTTAGTCAGCAAGGAGTCTTCTGGCTTTCAGAGCCGTGTCCTCTAATCCATGTCCATGGGGTTTTATTGGAAACTTTGGTCTCTTAAGATACCCTCGAGCCTCCCAATTTAATCAGTCTCTCAGGCCTATTTGGCTTCTTGGGCTTCTTAGAACGCCGGCCCAAGTCTTTGGGATTCTAAGGCCATCTTAACCTCTCGGACCGAATTGGCTCATTGGGCCTTTTGGAGTGTGGACTGGAGTCCTTGGGCTTCTTGGGTTGATTTAGGCTCTTGGCTAAAATCAGCCTCTCGGACCTTACGGGATGTGGGTCCAAATCCACAGGCCTCCAGTGCCAATTTTGTCTATTGGGTTAAATCAGTCTTGTGGGCCTCTTGAGATCGTGGGTTTAGTTTTCGAGCCTTCTAAATGGGCCCTGGGTATCAATACCCATCATTAACCCCTATGCCAAAAGGTTTGGGAACCCTAGCCCTTTAGTATGTTTAATGTCTGTGGAAATGTCTCGAGTGTTACGCGAACGCGTCCTCCTCTAGATGTAAGTCCATGGCCTTCTCTTTGGTAAATACCCGAGGACATCACCTGAGAGTAAGGACTCTGGGATGCTTTTGGAGACCGGTGATTTGATCAAGTGGCTCGAGGACTTCTTCAAATAACTGTCCTGATACAATTGCCTAGGGATTTTCTTCGAGTTTAAGATGCCGACGCGTTCCGCCAACTAATCGCTGTTGACACATGCATCTGAGTCCATTGATGTCCTCAGGCATGGCTAGAAATAGGAGTCCGGGACGTGAAGACAGAAATGTCCGAGAGAACTCTGAGGCTCTTAGTCCGAGCAAAATGTCCGAGGAATCTTGAGGTCAATGGTCTGGAAAGAATGTCTGATGAATTTTTGGATTTTAGGAACTGCTTGGCATTTCTAAGTGATAGACGTCTTCGTGTATCTATCTGTGATAAAAAATGCCCTCGGGCTTTATGGGACCAAAGGCTTCGAAGAGAGCACGTCCGAGAACTTGGTGCACATCGCCACTTGGTGCATTTAAAGTGCACTAACCTTGCGCATTAAGTACACGTCACTTTGTTGCCTTGGGAAGGAGGACGCCATCATTGCCTGCGTCGCATGGGAAGCTGGCGCTTGGCAAGGCAATTAATACGCGCACACTTTGAATTTCAGGCATACAAATTCCTCCTTCCCCCACAATGTCCATTTACGTTTTTTTACTAAAAGCTCCTAAGTCTTTAGAGCTTTTCTGCATTCTCAACGATTTCCCTCTTTCTTCTCTTCGTTTTTCTTGTTGCCATTTTTGGTTATTCTCCGATGGCATCAAGAGTAAAGGACTTTGTCTTTGCTCTGACTCTGGCTAACCTCGAGACCATCAGGGTGTAGTACAAAATTCTCAGTTCGATGGGCATATTGGTTGTTGAGGCCCATGAGAGGGCTTGTAGACATCCCGATGGTTTTGTCACTGTCTATGAAATCCACCTTAAAGGTGGCCTTCGTTATCCTATGGCGATAAAATTTCTTGAAATGATGAGGGACCTAAAAGTCCCTGTTGCCAGGTTTCAACCGAAAACCGTCAGGTATCTGATCTCACTCTGTATTTTTACGCGCTACCATAAAAAGCTCTTTGATGTCACGACATTAAAGGCCATCCTGAGGTTTTCCCATACTCAGGATTAGATTGTGGCCACCCTTCGCGTCAAGTTTCTTACCCTCGATGGGGGGAATCCTAATTCCACCAAATAGTAAAAGAACAAATACTTCTTTCTAGGCGTTCACGAGCACTGGGCCATCTCTAATGAGTGGGGAAATGTAGAGTCTAAATTTTGTGAGGCTTGCACGCCTAATGAGTGGGCAATTGTGAAGGAGTTCACAGATTTGTTGTTGGACAACCTTGGCTTTTTCCATGAGATCAAGAAGAACAAGTGGTTGTGGCCTGAGAACTTGGCTAAGGCCAAGTGGGGGCTCAATCCGGGAATTCTGGTGCCCATGCCGACCACTAATCTAAGAAGAAGAAAAAGAAGAAGATTGCGTAGAAGAGTTTGAGGATAGAGGCACCGTCTGGGTGCCCTAGAAAAAGTCAGCGGACCGAGTCCTCGTCCAAGTGTCCTACTGTTCCAACGAAAAGTTCCTCGTTCAGTGACGACCAAGCCGTTATCAAGCGCTTGTTCAGGAAGAAGGCTCCGGTCTGAGGAGCTGGTGATACTGGGCCGTCAATGGTTGTGAGGCCTACCGAGCGACCTCCTGAGGCCGTAGTCTTGCACATAGAGTCGATAGTGGCTCCTCCTCTCTACGAGCCCATGCTTGATATCGCCTCTATTTTTACTGGTGAGATATCGGACTGGATGGATGATCCGTCCAAGGACATCATTGAGGAGCAAGATGCAGGGGAGGCTGAGGCGGCTCGAGTCGATAAAGCAGTGGTGATGATTGCGATATCATACTCTGAGAATGTTGAGGCTGAGGAGACTGTTGCGACTGTAGAGCCCCCATACTTTGAAATCCAAATTTATAGCCCAATGATGATTCTGCCTGAGGTCCGAGAGGAGGCCCTGACCGAGGACGTTGCTGGGGTTCCGAGTGCTAATGAAGCTGGGATTGGGGTAGTAGAGCCTTCTGGAGCAGCTGAGCCCCCAGTCTTCGATCTTGATGGAGGCGCCCCTGCATCCCAGACCAGGGTTGAGGTTTCCGCGGCACCTGCTGCCGAGCCACTGGGGTTCAAGACCCTAAGAGAGGAGAGTTTAGCCAGCGGCTCCCTCGTTTCTCAAGTATCTTTTTATCTTTCCTTAGCCTTTTTGCTTCTTATTTCCTTCTACTCATGCTTTAACGACTTTACTTTTCTCTACAGTTTCAAGATCTAACCTGGAACCTTGGTTGACTCATTGGCAATGTCGCCCAGACTTGTTTTGAGCTAGAGTCCTTGAGGGCCACTGGAGAGGCCAACCAACGCTAGGAAGCTGAGCTTGCTGAGGCTAAAGGAAAAATTGCCTCCCTTAAGGACACTTTGAAGTTTCAGTAGATCCAGTAAGGGCTTCTCCAAGATAAGAACCTCCAACTGGAGGAAGTGTTGAAAACTTTAGTAAGGGCCGCAGACATAGCGCTAACACTGAAGGGCAAGTACTGGGACGGCATTAATCTGTACCGCCGAGTGATGAGATTGCTGCATCCACGGTTTCCCACGGCCGCGTTCGATCCTCGGAATACCAAAGCCACATGTTTAGTGGATTTGTATGGCCTCCCAGGAAGGGCATTTCCCAGCCCTTCTCGGCCTGGACCATCAAGTGATCCTCAACCTTCTGGGCGGCCGAGATAGTCAGGCCAAACAGGGCCTTCTGGATCACGGGGAGAGCAGCAGCAAGGGATTTCCTCTCAGCCAGGACCTTTTAAGGGCTAACTGTGGAGTTTCCTTTCTCTTTTTTTTTTTCTTTTTACATATATGCATATTGTTGCACACATATCACATGTATGAATAAAGGTCATACTATTTGAGTGCAAACGCTTTGTTTGTTTTACTCGGGCTGTTCGAGTGTTTGGTTCCTTTATGACATGCTGTTAAAGAAACTTAGTCTTATACTAGCTTAATTGTGATATTTCGGATCTCATTTGGATTATTTTAATATTAATTGTGATTTTGGGTATTTCGAACGTGGTAAAAATAATTTAAAATATTATAAAATTTTTGGGAATGATCAGAGGTGCGGAGNTCGAGATATCATCAGGAAGTTAAAATTCAGGGAAAAAAAAGAAACCTTGCTGATTATATGTGAAGCCTGGAAATCTTGAAAGCTGCTTTTGCTTCACTGTCTGTCTTTCATACCCGATGTGTTTCTTAAAGATAATTCATTTGGTTCCTAATTTGTCAGCTCTATGATATTAACAATTATTTAATAGCCAGTATTGTGGTATACGCTGTAATTTTTTTTTTTTTTTGCCGCAACGATTCTCTTTACCTTCATATATTATGTAGCCAACCATTCTGAATCTCTCAGCTAATGACTATATGATGTGCGATGAATGTTTCCTGTCAACATCTTCCTTTACCTGGAGATAGTAAGATTGCGGTAACAATTTTTTTCCCAGGATCTACGGATTCTAGCATTATCAAGGTTTATTAAATAACTTGTTTTGTCCCGCTGCAGGTAGTTCTGAATTTGGGAACTCTTAAGAGCTCACATGAGGGACGAATCAGTTGTTTGGGTTTGTCGACTGATGGGAGTGCCCTATGTACTGGAAGTTGGGACACAAACTTGAAGGTTAGTCCAAGTTTACCTGTACTAACTTAACTGCTGCATCAAATGCGATTTAACTACTGAAGTCTGAGGAAGTTGAGTTGTCCTGTTCGTCAATATGTTTGTTTGCTCTCAATTCTTTTGGGTAAAGCGTCTGAGGAGCTAAATAAGTTGTGTATGACCTCTCTCATTTGAGTTGCTTGTTCCGGTGCGTTTAATTTTGGGCAGTGGAGATTTCTCATCGTTATGTTGACCTTCTTTTGAAGCACGTTCAATAGAAACAGATTAGGATCGCCATATAGCTGCATACCTGATCAATAATGGATGACACATGACAGCCCAGGCCCCATCAAACGGAGGCAAAAGGAAAAGCAAAATTTTGTTAAGCTAATGAGATGGATGGGGCCCTGACTGCCGTGCATGTCTGTAATTTTCTTGATGAGAGATGTCTAAGGAATATCCTCGAATGATATGCCGTTTATTTGTCAATGCATATATTCTTATGTGGGCCCGTTAGTATTGGGACACCACGTCATCTAATGGTATCCAAAGTGTGTCCTCCTAACATCACTCCTTTCTTGATGCAAAGATCATTTAGCATTTCCAGCCTATCAAAGAATTTCTCCAATGGGAACATTGCAGGTAGCCATTGTGGATGCACAGAGCAGTGTTACATGACTATGGATATTGTTTTTCAGTTTAAAAAAATGTAGTAATGCTGTGAACATCCTAAAAAGTCCAAATGGGAAGCTCCTTTAACGGATTGAGGAGAGGAGATTTGCTTCCCCACCACCCTCCCCCGAGTGCCTTTTCCAACCTTTCAACAAACCGTTTCGTTATTTGGAGATGATTGCTCTGTACAGGAATTTCATCCTTCCTGCAAATAGTTTGATTTAGTTATCTCTGCGACTTGGTCGTTGTATTGTCTTCACTTGCTGTGTGTAAATTGAGTGTGGCAAAAGAAAATCTGATTTTTTTCTGATTTGTAACTTGTGATGTCAGATTTGGGCGTTTGGAGGACAGCGAAGGGTGATCTGAGTTGTGGACAGAATTCAAGACATTTTACCGGCAACCTTCCATCTCGGGCCACAGGCTCCATTTTTATCACTGCAGCTTTGTGCTCCATTTGTTTGCATTTTCTCTGTAAATTTATGTGGTTTGAGTGCCCATGCTTTCGTGATTTTCTTGTCATTCTTATTAAGCATGCTCTTGCTTTGCCTGACAGAAAAGAAAAGGATCAATCCTTTTAACTTTGGTACGGTTGACTCGCTTCTAAATATTTGTGAGTTTTCTCTATCCTCTGCCGTTATGCCCATCTTGACTGTGTAAATTTCACTGTTTTCAGCTACTGTATTTTGCCTCTGAATTGTGTGGGTGAGGTTCAATATGATTTTGATGCACTCTCACCTATATGAAGTAATTTTTTTTTTAAATGGGCAACTGTGAGGCATATACCAAGAGATTACGGGACACCAACGTTTACAAAATCACTCGTTATTGCATCCTCAGATCCTGATCTCTGTACGGATCGGGATCCAAATGCAGAGTAACACAAAGATAGCTTGTTAAGTAGAAATAAGAGAAAGGGACAGTGATATATGGTATTTTTACATGGAAAATCTTCTTTTGAATTAAAGAGAAAAACCATAGGATTTTAGATCCAAGAAAGATTTTACTATTCAGACTTGTCAGTACAAAGGATGAAGAACGAGAGCTAATTGGTGATTCACAAGGATCACTCTAAGTGTTACAAGAGTTCTCTCAATAGCGCAGCTTGTGTGCCTTTCTTTTCTTTCTCTATGTGAGCGTAAATGCCAACGTAAGTGAGCGTGAGTGTAAGGTAAAAGGTTGTGTTAGGTACACAGTAAAGGTATATATAGTGGTCTAAGTCCTCATATGGGGAGCACCCACGTGGAGCTGGCATATGCAATAAATCTTGTCATTAACTCTGCAAATTCGTTTTGTCTGTGTCAAAAACGTTACGTGCATGCGGGCTTGTTCTGTAAGGTGTCATTTCTGTAGAGATCGCGTCTGCTCTGCAAGTCATCATACCTTGTGGAGATCGCGTGTTGTAGAGATTACATGTGCCTTTTCAAAAGTCAACCCTCTGAATTGGCGTCCTCAGTCGTTCTAAGCTTCCTTTTCTGCGCTCATGTCGTTAAACACTTTTCAGAATTCTCATCATTTCATAAGTCCTTGGCCTTTAACAAGGTCTTCTGCCATTATCAAACCCTCAGGTTTTCAGCGCCTTGTCCTCGGACCTCAGTGCCATGTCCTCGGACCTCAGTGCCTCTTGGGCTTACTCAGCCAAATCAGCCCCTTGGGCCGTGTTGGCTTTTTGAGCCTTCTTAGGACTTGAACCCATTTCACAAAAATGGGTCTCTTAATTGGGTTTTCGGTATTCACTACCCATCACTCATGATGGAATTTCATCTCCATGCAGTTTTCAAATCCATAATTTGGCATGTCATGGTCTAATTTCTTCTATGTGGTTTACATCTCTCTCTCCCCACCCCCCACCCCCTTTTAGAGAGTTGTTACTGTCAAACATATTGGCCCCTCTGTATTCATGAAGTTTAAGATTAAAAGTTAGAAAATTAAGGGTGCAGATTAAATGAAGTCACTGTGATAACTATTTCTCTTACTAACTTGGGTGTATTAGAAAGCTAATATATTTGGAGGACCATAACAGCTCTCGTTGGTACGAG
>JAODPA010141624.1:0-15794 GCA_025585075.1 Nepenthes mirabilis | reverse complement strand
ACGGGCGTTGACCGGACCTGATGATTAACGTTTCCTTATTCAAATTTTTGGGTCGTTACACTAGCTCTCAGACGGATTTGGACTCCAAGGCCTCGATCTCCTCCCTTCTCTCACTAGAATAGGAGCTCTCTCTCTCTAGAAGCTTCGGCGCTCGTGGGAAAATGAGGAAAAAGAAGCATGATGCAGCTTAAAAAGGCGCCACCGCTCGAGCGCACCTCGAGCAAGCATCAGGCGGGCGCCATTCTGGAAATCCCGCTTGAGAGGAGATCGAGCCGCCAGCGGGCGGGCGAGGTTCTGGAAAACACGCTCGAGCCACAGCTCAAGCGCGCAGCAAGCGCAAGCTTGCGGGCAGTGCTTCAGCAGCACGACCCCGAATTCTTCTCGATTTTTCTTCCGATACCCAACCTTAGTCCTTTCATAGGACTAGTATTGATCATTAGCATACTAATCACCTCATCATTATCAAGTTTTTAGACTCGTAACCTCACATCGGTGATAACTCACAACCTCGAGAATTTCTTACTTCAAAATTTCATAATTCCATTGCTTCGAATATAAACATCTTATTGCCCCGACACTCTTTGCCAACATTATTTGCCCATAGAAAGGTCCATTACTCTTAAGGATATCAGGGTTCCTTCTTGAAATTCTTAGATAGCTTCATCCATTCACAACATCACATGTTCATCTTCCTTAGTAGCGCAACCATTTACCTTCAGAAATTGTTGACGAAGATAAACTTCGAAAGGAATGTCCACAAATTCTTCTTTATGTCATACTTCCTTAATCCTCAAATTTATGGAACAACACACATAATTTCCCTCAAGTAAAAACCTCATTCAATAAGTTTTTAACTATGAGCCAAAACAATTTCAATTGCAAGCTCCTCCCCCACTTATAACGGGGGCAGGACCCTACCGCAAAACGGGATGAACATAATTCTATCATTCCTTAAGGATATTACATCTTACCGTAACGTATCAGACTCGTTAGGGGTCAACCCAAACAAGCGGCCAACAATTTGCCCCAAATTCCTTAAAGGTTTTCTTCACAAATCTCATCATTAGGAATACTAATCATTCCTAAGCCAAATGCCTTGCGGTTCTACGATACCACTATGTCCCAAACTCACATTTTTCCCCAATTGGGTATACAATAATCTAAATAAAATCATCGCAAATTTCATTCTACTTACCACGAAAGTCTTGGAGCAATTCTCAATAATATTAAATTCATATGTTCCCGACGTTATACAAAGTCCTCAAATATCAGAATCGACCATGACATAACCTCGAACTATTTATTAACAACAATAAACTAAACCTTTTTCTTTAAGGAAAATCCCCAAATACTGTGTTAAGGGTTGGCATCACACGATGGTCATATTAATTCAACTAAATATATCTACAGATCATAAATATCGTAGACCTCAATGCCACTCAGATAAAATCTATGGTCCCCCAATGACAAATTGTCTCAAAAACAAAAAAAAATAATTTCAAAGTCACAAGCAATACACTTATTAAGATATTAAAGATTTTGGGGATATCACTTTCCATCACGACAACCTTTACCTCGTTACCAAAGTTGTCACCATGAAACCTCGATCCCAAGCACCAGATTTCTTTTCTATCCAACTCAAGAAAACACAAGCTATTCCAAATCGTATGATTTAAACTACTCCCAAATAAAGCATACTCCAAAAATCCCTTCAAACAAAATATTCCTTAATGAGGCCATTACAAAATTAACCTGCATGTAACTAGAAGATCCAACCTATAATTCTTCACAAAACACCAACAAACTTACAAGACCCGAATGGTGCCATAGGAACTCACAATTGCCAGATTCTACAAGCTACCGCAAATATGATCCTTAATTATGGAAATACTACTTCACAACAAACATTAAATTGATGTTTCTTTGAGTCAATTGCCAAATTTTCAAATGTCAAGGGTGGCCTCGACACAGCCTCGAATGACTATTTAATAGAAATTTAATTTGACATTCTTCTTTAAGAATCGTCCCCCCAAGTAGATCATGCTTCCAAATTCCCTTCAAAACAAAATATTTCTTCAAAAAGATCAACAATATATTCTATAGCATTTCTATATCCTCAAGTCCCATAATTCTTTTCATATCAACCACCTAAGTCAACTTCCCCTTCAATCTGTTATGAGACAACATCAACTTGTCTCCTCCAAACATCAAATTACTACAAACACCACCAATATCTTCAAAGCCCTTTGGATCCATACCTTAACCTTAAGCCATCAATTCTACCTCATCCATTATATTTGATCATCAACTTTAACATCCTTTCTTAACATCGAATGAGTAACGTTCTAACCTGAGAATTTCAATCCAAGGCCATTCAAACCTAAACCTCAAACAAAGATCCATTAACTTAAGCTTCAAATCAACATCGATAAGTTCAAACACCAAATCGGCACCAATAAAATTTTAAGCCTCAAGGTGCCTTCAATTTCTTCTCCTCATCCCCGCGGTCGACCAACACCCTAAGGAAGGCCTTTTTCTAGAAATCATGTTACTTTCTATAGCCATAAACATCACAAGATTATTAAACACAAATAATCAGACTGGAGGGAGGGGTTAGGATCGGTGCATTTCAAAATTAAGTCCTTAAAGCCCAAACATAAACATTTCCTTCAATCTTAGCCACTTCGTCCCAGCTCAACATGGAATAAATTATCCCGAATCCTCAAACCTAAATCGATCAGCCTAGACCTACATTCAGTAATAACTAGCATAAACACTAGGTTCTAACTAACTTCTAATCCAACTTAGGTAAACTAGGATACCTTGAACTATTCTAACTTAAACATCTCATACCTTAATCTACCTATTTCGGCCAAATTTTAACAGATCCTAAGCTTCCACATACGATTCAAATCAAACCTAAGACATCTCATTTCTCTAATACCATTTATGATGGAATAGATCCTTATCCTTTAAAAACCTTCTGTCAATAAATAAATAAAACTAACTATTCATAGAATTTACAGAAATTTTGGCGGAGTTTCCTGTATAACTGGACTGAAACAAAAATTTACAACCTGTATAAAAGGACCTGCATCAAGCACACAACTAAACAAATATCACTATTTATCCTACAACACGTATACACTGGATCACAAACTGTTATATCATCCATAGCTCCAGCACAATATTCCTAACTACTGCGTTGAATCTAATTAGAGATGCCATCTAGGTCCAAAACAAATTAAAACATCGGAACAATGTGGAACCAACTATACAACCAATATTTATCGCAATACAAAGTTACTACGATATTAGAAGATACAACTTGTGCTTTAAGGTAATCATATGCATCCAAAATCCTTCAAGGTATCCATACTCTTCAAAGATCTTCAAGTCCATCGAAATGTTCTTCCTTCAAGCTTATTTCTATCCTCAAATCTTATCGGACTTCAACGTATCTGGAGGGGAAAAAATAAAAGAGTAAGCCGAAACCCAACAGTGTACCATAAAAGCATGCAATTTAAATAGTTCTATATAAACATATTGCAATAAAAGAATATTTAGGCAAATATCAAGGACATATAACAAAACGAATAACATATAACAAAACGAATACAGAAAGATGTTAATTTGTCCTGAAAGCAAATCAAATATCTTAAACCAAGTTCAAACTTTACATATTCTTAAATCCAACTTTATTAACCAAAGAGGTCCAAACCAGTTGACTCTGTTAGTTAAGGGAGCGAATAATCGAGAATAGATTATATTTACTCCACACAATCTAAGGCTTAAACTAAAATATCCCCTCTGATGGGATTTATGTTTTGAAATACCATCCTACGGTATGTCTAAATTCTTAACTGAATCTACCCTCCCGATTTAACTCCCCGAGGAGAGGCAGACTATGTATAACTTTGTAGATGGAGTTATCATCGATTACCATTATAACATTCTAAGGCATACCGGAGAACCTTACTTGACTAAATCATAGTCTTAGGGCCAATTTCTTACTAACTCACTTAACTAAAAACACATAACTGAAATGCTTATTTGAAATTCCTTAACGGAAATGTTCAATTGAGATATTTAACTGAAATACTTTCTGAGATACTGAACTGAAACTTTAAGCTGAAATATTGAGCTGAAATACGAAACTAAAATACTTATCTGAAGGGATTCTTGCTCATATTTTCTTAGCCACATTTTCTCATATCGGAAAGCTAAATTTAAACTTATATATTCAGCTCTTCAGATAAGTTCAAAGGGGTTTCCAAAATTCGAATATACAATTCCATGCAAAGTTTTTGAATACGAATCATCTGTATAACTTTGACAAAGCACCAATTAACCCTTACATCTCATGATTTCAAATTTCCAAGTTGAAATTCCCAAATTTTGATGTGGGGTTTTTATACAAAACATTCGGATGAAATCATACTTAAATCTTGAATGAGAACGCCGAATCAAAGCCTTATATCATAATAAATAGTCAAAATCATGCATTTGAACCATAAATCTCAAATTTTCGAAATTAGGGTTTCAACCCCACTGTTCGGATACAAAACAAACACAAGTCGCACATTAAACAATGAAATCGGAGTTACACATTAACCTATATATGCATAAACTAAAAATCTACTCAAGAATTTATGAGAAAAACACATAAATCGTAACAAAATATCGGGAATGGGGGTTTTTTAACATATACATCAAAATGGAGGTATTTAAACGGAAAATAAAGTTGGAGGTACACTTGCTTTAGCTTGCTTCACTAATTTTTTTACTCTGATCGAACCGGATATGGCTTCATTCCCCTCCTCCTTCTCTTTTTCCCTTTCCCTCCTTCACTTTTCTACTTTTGCTCTGCGCCGCATGCCTCCTGTGGCGGACCGGCCACATTCCACCGCATGCGCCCGCCCGTCGGTCGTAACCGATCGTAACTCTGGTTAAAAAGGGTGGACTTCAAAATTTTTCTTTTTCTTTTTTTTTATCAACACAACGCGTGCACAGGATCCCTTAAGGCCAAACTCTTTGAGTTGGCCTCCAAAGTTTTAGGTTCTTACATGACCGGCCAATGAAGAGGTCGGTCGGACATGAATGTCCCGAAACAAACTGAGATGCCACTAGGAATCACAATTTACTCAAACCATAACATCATACGGAAGCATACTAATATTCATAGACTTCTAACAACAGAGGTTATATACAAATCCGACCCAAAACATCAAAAGAGAATACATCAATTTTTTTTTGCTTTGCTGTTTAATATTCTAGCCAGCTATCTTGCCTATCTAGTCCCTTTAGACTTCACTCTTTTTCATCAGGCATAAACTCGTCATCATCGTCATCTGAAAAATAGTAAGAGTGAGCTGCAAGGCCCAGTAAGGTACTCTCATGCAGAAATCATGCATAGTCATAAACCGTGATGAACAGGCATAATGCAATAGAGGCATATACATGTGCAGTTCATAAAACATGGCCGGAGTCAATGCAAACAATTTTCGAAATCATGTAATTAGATTTCCAAAATCATGCTTAAATTCCTTTCGGTCAAAAACCCGCTACATTTAAAGTCCGTAGTTAAGACCCTCCAAAACGCTACATTTAAGGTCCGTAGTCATGACCAATCAAAACGCTACATTTACTGTCTGTAGTTAAGACCCTCCAAAACGTTACATTTAAGGTCTGTAGTCATGACCAATCAAAACGCTACATTTACTGTCTGTAGTCAAGACCCTCCAAAACGCTACATTTAAGGTCCGTAGTCATGACCAATTAAAACGCTACATTTAAGGTCCGTAGTCAAGACCCTCCAAAATGCTACATTTAAGGTCCGTGGTCATGACCAATCAAAACGCTACATTTACGGTCCGTAGTCAAGACCCTCCAAAACGCTACATTTAAGGTCCGTAGTCAAGACTCTCCAAACACTAGTTCCACAAATCAAGCTTTTCCGAAAATCAAGTCGAATATGCATAAAAGGCGGAGATCTTTCTAACAAAACCGAATTTCTTTTTATAAAAGTCCGGAGTTGTTTTTAAAGCAGCCGGAGTTCTTTCTAACGAAACCGAAATTCTTTTTATCAACGGCCGGAGTTCTTTTAAACAAAAGCCGGAGTTCAAAAGCCAAAGTTCTTTTTTTATAAAAGCCGGAGTTCATTTCATATTAAGGCCGGAGTTTTTTTTAAAAGAGGCCGGAGTGTTTTTCGCTAAAAGGGACGGAGTGCTTTTTACTCAAAGAGACGGAGTGCTTTTTGCTCAAAGGAACGGAGTGCTTTTTTTCTCAAAGGACTTTGTACTTTTAAAGCCGAAGTTTCATGAATTCAGAGTGCCTTTTTACTGAAAGCCGGAGTGCCTTTCACTCAAAGGGACGGAGTGCTTTTTACTCAAAGGATGGAGTATTTTTAGCCGAAGTCTCATAAATCCGGAGTGTTTTTTACTAAAAATCGGAGTACTTTTTACTCAAAAGACGGAGTGCTTTTTACTAAAAGGGACGGAATTCTTTTAAAAGCCGAAGTTTCATAAATCCGGAGTGCTTTTTACTGAAAGCCGGAGTTCATTTTCTCAAAAGCCGGAGTTCATTTTACTGAAAGCCGGAGTTCCTTTTATACGCGCAATAACCGAATAACTTATAACATGGCCAGATTTCATGTATTTAAGTAAAGCGTCCAAACATCATGGGATAACCAGTATTTTTTTTGTAAACAATAGCTAGTCATTATAATCAAACTTCATGCATTCGAATATCATGAAATAACTGATCATCATTAGTCAGACAAACAGGCATAGTATACTTGCATTCAAAACATGAGCTTAAAATGATGAGTACACTTGCATAAAACTATGAACTTAAAAACAGAGAGTACGCTTGCCTGAATTGGATCTATGAACCTCTTACTTGGTTCTGGCTCGCAGTTCTTAGCACCTTTACTCGATCATTTGCCCCTGCTTTTTATTCTAATTTCTGAGGTCATTACTTATAGACGTTGGGGTTGGTGGTGGTAGGTAGGGCAGGTCAACAGCTTGTACTCTGTACTTCTTTGCTTGTTCCCCTTACCTTTCTAGAAGGTCAGCGGGGTGGTTGGGAGTTGGTTACCCACTCAGCCATGGTTTTCATCATTAGTCATCACGTCAATTAATCGGGCGGTCAATTCTTCTTTGACTTCTCTCCACATTTTTCGGTCTCCTTCTCACCTCCACGTTTTCCTTAATCCTTTCCAGTCAACATGCGTTGACCGGATTACGTTTCTCTCCTCACATTCTATTCCGGCCTCACCATCACACAAAGTCACTCCGGCCTTCAAGGTCACTTCAGCCTCACAATGCACTTCGGCTTCAAGGCCACTTCGGCCTCCTCCTCATGCTTTCCGGTCAACATGCGTTGACCGGATTACGCTTTCTCCTCATACTTATGTTGACCGGATTTTGTCTTTTCCTCAACTTTTTAGTCAACATGCGTTGACCGGACTGCGTCTCTTATTACATTTTCCGGTCAACATGCGTTGACCGGACAACCTTAATTTCCCTCAACTCCTTGATCACATTGACCCGATAATTGAGATTTTCTATGTTTTAGAAATCTGGGCCATTACACCTCCCCTCTCCCATTTTCCCCTCTGTTTTATAACAAAATTTAAGTCGGTGGTGAAGTTTTTAGACTTGCGCTCGAGCACCCATCGAGCGCACGGTGAGCGCACCCTATTCTAGATTTTGCGCTCGCCATCTTGCTCGAGCAAGTGGCGTGCGACCCATTTTTTGGAGCATTCTACTTTTTGCGCTTGCTGCTAGGCTCGATCCAGTAGAGAGTCTAACTCTGCTGCTTACTGCACTAAGGCCAATTCCCTGATTTTTTTAATTTTACTTATCCCAAACTTAATTATATCAATTATATTATCTTATTTTTTATCATGGTTATCACAAATTAGAACCCAAAATCTCATTTATGAATCAATATTTAGAGATTGTCAAGGCGATTCCTAATTCCACCTATTCTGGGTCTTTGGCCACTCGATCCAAGTTCATCCATGTTCTAGGACCTCATTCACTTATAACAATTCAATTACTCTTATTTACCATATCTTGGAACTTGGGTCGTTACAAAGCGTGACCTTTAAGCTCAGCATGGTACCATAAAATGAAATAACGTAAAAAAAGAGATGCACATATATATTTGGACAACAAATCATGAAACAATGCATAGGCACGAACTTGTTTCTGTTAAACATGCTTAAATGTAATTATGCATAAAAAGGGCAATGCTTAAGACAAAACTTAACCATGAGCTCATGAACAATTCTCCCCTTTAATTTGTTTCATATTTTCCTTTGCTTGTTTCTCTTCTTTTTTTTTCTTTTATTTATCATGATGGATCAAGGCTAGTAAACCCTACTAGTAGAGGGAGCAAGTAATCGAGCATAGATTATGTTCAGTCCATACAATCAAAGGCCTTAGTTCTTGTTTATGCATGCATCATTTCATATGTCCTCATCATGAGGACCTTTCTTTCATATTGACAATTCTTTGTTCTTTTCCACCTTGTACAATTCCCCGAGGATGGAGATCTTGGTTCTTTTCCTCCTTGTACAACACCCTAAGGATGGCGATCTTATATCATATCATTTCCTCCCTATACAACGCCCCAATGACGGCGGACCACGTATCACTCCATGGACGGAGTTATCCTCGATTACCATTGTAACTTCTTAAGGCTTGCTAAGAATATCACCCACTTCAAATAAGTGGCTATGATATCTGGCTAGGGTATCCTAGGGTCTCTACCATAATATTCATGTAGGCCAAAAAAGGTTACCTGCTGAACGATACTTGGTCCAATTTTTTAATTTGATAAATCTTGATTCTTGCATTCTTAATCTTTGTTCTCTTTCATCAGTGGCCCTTTCATTGGAGTTCTTAACCTTAGAGATCTCAGTTCTTGTATTCTTGCTCTTAGGTCTTATTTATTCACGGCCACTTTAACTTTTCAGAAAGCCATTCCGATATTCTTTTAATCACTTGATGTTCTTCATAATCTTATAACTTTTAATCATGTATTAACTAATACTTCACAATATAACATGTGCAGATCATCACTCAATGTTAATAATCCTTGCTCCTTCTACTTAATTCTTTATTTTACCTCAGTCACTATTCTTCGCATCTCCTAATTCATCAAATAATTTTAGGATAGTTATTATAATTTTTAACATGATTGTAAATAATAGCATTGGTCAGACTTCAATATTTCGTAAGAACATCTTTCTAATATCATGATGCATTTATTTATCATAAAATATTAGCAATATAATTAGACCAATAATTTAAAATATTTACGTAAAATCATGATATTTATTTATACTATTATGAAAAGCATGCAATACTTTACACAAATCTCATAAATGGAGAATTACAAAAACAGTAACAGATAAAACAAGAGTTAGGTATACTTGCCTCAGCCTAATTTATTATTTTTCTTGATTGAGTGAAGAATCCCTTTCTTTTCCTTCCCTTTCCTCTTCCTTCCTCTCCTTTCTTCTCTTGCCGTTCATACTGTCTATCCTTCTTCTGCCCTTCTCCTGTGATGGAACGGATTTTTTTTTGTCCTCAGAAGCTTCCGTCAAACAGAAACACAATTAACGGTCTAAACATAAGACAAGACCTCTGCAGAAATTTCGGCAGAATCTCCTTTGTAACTGGATGAAAACCCAAAAATACAGTCATGTATAATCATCCATTACAAGCACACATCTATCCAATATCCAAAGTCTCCTACAACAAGTATATAAAGGATCACAGGCGCCATCCATGGCACAAATCTATAAAAAATATAGCTACGCTAACAGTTCAATAACGAGATGCCGTCTAGAACCTGCACAGTAAATCCAGAGTATATAGCGGAAGTAAACTAATAACCTGTAGAAGCATAGCTTTTTCTTTTACCGACATACATATCATAAGCTTTTCATACAAAAATCTACATGTTCTATAACATCAATAAACATGGAATCGGTATACAAAATTACATTTCTAGCTAGGTGTTTGCATCCGTAAGCTCTTCAAAAGCGGCTCCACAATGCTCTAAGTCCTCAAAAACCTTCAAAACCTTCTCTTGGTTTACTCCTTTTCATCAGGTAATAGCTTTACTGTCTCATCTGAAGGGGAGAAAATACTAAAACAGTGAGCCGAGGCCCAGCAAGGTTCATGCACATGAGTAGTGAAACAGTGATGCAAAACAGTCATGTAACTGTGCAGAAACAGAACAAAAATCAAAATGTACTCCAGCAAATAAAAGAATCATGCTTTGACCATATTATACTTTGGAATCAGGAATCAGTAGTCAGAAATCGGTGATCAGTAATGATCATAATCCAGAAAGCAGAATCAGAAACTTCTCTTTTATTCAAAACAGTACAATAATCGGTACGGAACAGAAATCAATATAATAATAACGGTACAGAATAGAACAGAATCAGAACAGAACAATATCAGAACAGAGCAGTATAGACCCTGTCAGTATCCCTTACTAGCTGAGGGGGCGAATGATCGAGGATAGATTGTATTCACTCCACACAATCCAAGGCCAGTAATAGAAGTATCCCATCTCGAGGGATCAGTACGGAGTGCCTTCCGAAGGTAGGCCGATAACAGAATCCTCCTGACAGTAATGCCCCGAGGCAGGGTGGACCACAAATAACTTCATGGACAGAGTTATCCTCGATTACCACCGAAAAGTCCTAAGGCATGCCGGAGAACTTAACCTAACTGCATATCAGTCTGGGTCCAAAATAACATAAACAGAAATAGAAATACTTTTTTTTATCGCTTACTGAAAGCCATTTTTAGTCAGAAACATCACAATCAGAAATTGTATACAGCATATATTAAGGTCGGTTCAAAAATCATGTACTTCAAACCGATTTCAAATCATAGAACTTAATTCAAAAATCATATACTTAAAGCCGATTTCAAAATACACTTGAGGCCGGTTTCGATTTCATGGCATAAAATATACTTGGGGCCGGTTTAGATTTTTATCAAGGAAGGGCCGGAGCTCTTTTCTTGTTAAGGGACCCGGTTTCATTTTCAGTACAAAAAGCCGAAGTTCTTTTTCTCAAAATGTTGGAGTGCTCAAAAGCCGGAGTGCTCAAAAGTCGAAGTGCTCAGAAGCCGGAGTGCTTTTTCTCGAAAAGACGGAGTGCTCAAAAAGTCGGAGTGCTTTTTCTCAATAAGCCGGAGTGCTTAAAAAGCCGGAGTGATTAAAAAAGCCGGAGTGCATTTCACTCAAAGGACAGAGTGCTTTTTACTCAAAGGACGGAGTACTTTTAAAAGCCGAAGTTTCATTAATCCGGAGTGCTTTTTATTGAAAGCCGGAGTACTTTTAAAAGTTGAAGTTCATAAATTCGAAGGACTTTTTACTGAAAGCCAGAGTACTTTTAAAAGTCAAAGTTCATAAATCCGGAGTACTTTTTTTTCTTTACTGAAAGCCGGAGTACTTTTCGGACGAAGTGCCTTTCGGACGAAGTACTCAAAAAGTCGAGTTCTTTTTCTCAAAAAGCCGGAGTGCTCAAAAGCCGGAGTGCTCAAAAAGCCGGAGTGCTCAAAAGCTGGAGTGCTCAAAAAGCCGGACTGTAGTCAGTCCCGGGTCCTAAAATAACGGTAACGGAAACCATCTCTTTATCAAAAATCCCTTTTTCAAAATCAGACTTTCACAATGTACTTTCAGCTAACTTTAAGTCCACATGAAAATTTTGTCGGTACATGTTCGTTCATATTTTTGAAAACAAATTATACTGAAAGTTGCACATCGATGTCAATTAACTTTCATATAACAGAAGCTATGGTTAAAACTCATCAAAACCTCTTCATTTTCATACAAAGGGCTTCGCCAAAACCGTCGGACTCAAATCGGTCTCTTACTTGTACATTTGCCATGCATATACATTAAATCATGCAATTTACTCAATCTTCACAACATTTTCGAATTAGGGTTTCACCACATGCTTTCCGAGAGAAATCGAACACTATTTTTATGCTTATTCACGAAATCGAAGCTAAATCTTGCAATAAACATGGATAAACATAAATCCAACCAATTAATTAAAGGAATCATGTATCAACATCATTTTCGTAACATTTCATCAAGTTTAAAGCAAAAGAAATGCTAAAAATGAAAAACGGCGTCCGAGATACACTTGCCTTGTCGTGGGCTTTCACCTTTATATCTTGTGTTAGAGACATTTGTTTAATTGGCATATTCTGTGACTATATGTATTATTGTATCGATGTCGGGTTGTGGGTTGTCGGGTTAAAGTCCGTTCGGTTCGCCCTCTAGTCACTCGAGCCCATCCAAAGCCTGCCCGCTCGCCATGAGCTCGATTCCCGCTCGAGCACAAAAAACAGTAGGGTGCCTGCTCGCCGGTCGCTTGCTAGCAGCTCGACCTGAAAATCCAGTAGGTCGCCCACTCGATGCTTGCCTTCCGGCCGCCCGCCGTGCGCTCGAGCCTCGCTCGAGGGCCGGTCTAACGGGCAGATTTTTTTTAACGCGTTTTTGGCTCCACTATAAATTCATACCTTATTTTCTAGAAACCCTAAGCACGCCACAGCCTTGGTTGACATCTGGTGAAGCCATTAAACTTGAGAAGAAAGCCTTACACGTTTCTTTGATTTAGCTTCTCTTGAGAAAACCAAAAGACATAACTTTGAGCTTCATGATCTAAAGAGTTTTCTCACCATTTTTCTTTTTCTTTCACCATTCAAACTTCCATCCTTCTACCTTCGTTGGAGACGTTGGTTCGTGAAGAAGGAGATCCGATCGTGGTTGGCAATTCAAGTGGCATGAGAGGAAAGATTGACGTGAAGACCGGAAGGTGTCCGGTTCCGTTGTCGCCGGCAAATCCAAGGAGTTCCTTGGTAGGGATCATGTGACGGGAGTAAGTCGGCTAGGTTAGCGCGTCGTTACCACCCGGTCTGTAAGTTGATTTTCACAGTGCATTGCTTCCTTGGCCGTTGAAGCCCGGAGTGTTTTTCTCGATTACCGTGGGTATCGAGTTTTCACTTTGTCACCAAAAATCGCGTCTTTATTGTTATTGCTTATAATTATTTGTATCATGCATGCTTGTTATCTCGTTTGCATCTAGTATTAAATATCTTTTACGTGTTTAGATATTTATAATTTTTGCTTCCGCTATACTTTTAACGGGGTCGAAACTTGATTGTTTACGAAAGCACCAAAGAGTGCTTTTTCAATTGGTATCAGAGACTTACCGTGATCCGTGACCCCCGATCTAGATGTATACGAGTGGATTGCTCTCCGTTCCTCCCTTCTTTGATGGGAGTAACTATGCCTATTGGAAGGTTCGGATGAGAGCCTTCCTAAAATCTCTAGATGAACGAGTTTGGGCGAGTACCCAAGTCGGGTGGACTCCTCCCACTAGCTCCACTGGTAACGAACCAAAAGCCTTATCTTCATGGACCAAAGAGGAGCTTGATACATGTAATTGGAACAGTAAGGGGCTACATGATATCTTTATGGCTGTATCTCCCGATGAGTTTAAACGAATTTCAATGTGTGAGACCTCTAAAGATACGTGGGACATCTTAGAAATTACTCATGAAGGCACGAAACTAGTTAAAAATTCAAAATTACAAATGCTCACCACTAAGTTTGAAGAAATAGGCATGAAAGATGATGAGTCTTTTGATGAATTCTATGCCAAATTGAATGACATTGTGAATTCTACTTTCAATTTAGAAGAACGAATCCCTGAGAACAGAATTGTTAGAAAAGTTTTACGATCTTTGCCTAAACGATTTAGGCCTAAAGTAACAGCAATTGAAGAAAGTAAAGACTTAGACAAATTGAAAATCGAAGAATTGGTAGGATCCCTACAAACTTATGAGTACACATTGCCACAATCAAAGAAGAATAAATCACTTGCTCTAAAATCAAGTAGGGAAGAGCAAAACCGAGATTCTGATGAAGAATCGTATAGTGATGGTGAATTTTCCCTATTTGTCAAGAATTTTAAAAAGTTTTTAAAGACAAATAAATCTTCCACGAACAAATCTGATGACAAACGTTCACCTAAATTTGAGAAGAAAGACCGTCGTGAACATAAGGACTCCAAATTAAAAATGACTCAAGAAGTTCAATGTCATGAATGTAAAGGTTTTGGTCACTATCGGGCTGAATGCCCAAACTTTAAACGCCAACAAGGTCAAGCCCTTAAAGCTAATGTGACCTTAAGCAATGACGAAGAAGAAGATGATGAAAAATACTCTGAAAATGGCCTTGTCAAATACATGGCATTTATGACCTCAGTGTGTGACAACGCTGTAGAGAATATTAATTAATCTGATGGCTCTAAGGCTGAGTCAGAAGCTGAATTTGATGGCCTTCAAGAAGCCTACGATAAACTGTTTAGGGAATCTTTGAAAGTAAAGAAATTAAATAGAACCCTAAATGGTAGGATCACCGATTTGGAAAAAGAAAACTTATCTCTACAATCCAAGGTAGATACTAAAAGTCAAGAAATGGAGAATAAAAAAATCTCATTTTCTAAACAAATCACAACCTTGGAATCTGAACTTGAGGCCATGAGAAAAGATTTAAAACAATTCATAAATGGATCAACAAAACTTGATCATATGCTCAGGTTGGGTAAAAGTGGAGATAATAAACATGGGTTGGGATATGTTGAGAATATGTTCCCAAATGACGTGAAACCTAAAACAATTTTTATTCCCACCAAGAAAATGCCACACCAACAAATTAACACATCAAAAGTCACTAAGCAACCGGCTCGACGTGTGGCTACTCAATTTGACTCAACTCATTTGCAAAATTTACCCAGTCAAAAAATGGTGTACCAATCATCAAAATCGGTCAAGTCTCCTATCAACATAAATCAAAGATCTATGGACCGTTCCACCGCTCCTAAATTTGTGCCTACTTGTTATGCATGTGGAAAAGTAGGCCACATTCGCCCTCGATACTACACTATGAATTCTTTGTACAACAAAAGAAAATGGCCAAAAATGAATCAACTTTTTGATCACATTCAGAAACTAAATGAACAAGTACAAAGATTAAACCAGAAAGTGAATTCGGGGAGAAATATTTGGGTTAAGAAAAGTGAACTAAAATTTCCTACCGTAAATTCTTGTTAAATGACCTCTAACTGCTTCTATATAAAAAAATTTTAAAAAAAAAATTTTAAAAAAAGGAAAAAAGGCGGAATTCTCCGCTCGCTCGCCTTGGGCTCGAGCGCCCGCTGCCTGCCTTTATCTTCTCGCACGCAGCCAGCGCTCGCCCATAAACCCTCACACTCCTCGCTGCTTTTTTCCTCTCATTGCGTCGGCTGTCTCTCTCCTTTCCACTCTCCACCATTATTGGCCTGATCTGCAGATTTCTTCACCAATCTCGGGCGTCCTCAAGGTAAATCCTTCTTCGTCCCTCTCTGTTTCCGGTTTTCTGTGTCGGCCACAGTTCTTGGTGGTGTCGGCCTAAATTTGTCTCCTTTATGGGTGGTTGAGTTCACGGATCTCAATTTGCTCCCCTCCTTCCTCCAAATCCACCGATTTTTGCGTGGATTTTGTCCATTATCCATGGATCCGTGAGTCCTCGACGACGTTCATGGCGGTTCCGGTATTTTCTCCATCACCGCTGGCCTGGCACCGTGTGGGTGCTCCTCCCTGCCTTCCAAATAGGCAGGTGACATGGGTGCCGGAGGTGGTGCTCCGGTGGGTCTCTGGCGGTGCGTTCCCATGCTACTCGCCTCCTGCCTTGTGCCGTCC
>JAODPA010141613.1:0-15796 GCA_025585075.1 Nepenthes mirabilis | reverse complement strand
ACAGGGTTCATCGATTGGACATTATTTATTTTTATTATTATATCATCTTTGCGGACCCCGGCTAGTAGATCGTACTAACCAACGATGTGAGAGAACAAGGACAGGAATGTGTTCGCTACACATTCTAAAGCCACGGCTACTGCTTTCGGTCGGTAGCACACGACCCTCGGTTTCATCCATGCAACAATCGTCACAGACGACTACATCTCAATATGTAGCATCGACAGACACACCCCACACCCCCGGGGTCCAGGGCAATCCTCGATCTTCCATAGTAGTTTCCTAAAGCGTACCACAGATATCACCCGCTCCCACAAGCAGCCGGAATATGTAGCCAAGTATTCCTCGGGTTCACACCGCGATGGACATGGTATACTAAAGAATACTACCCATATGACTCAGGGTCCTAGTTTCAAGGTTAGGTTCAACACTTGGAGAGGGAAACCCACATTTGCCACACACGATCACATCTCGGGAAATCTCATTCCCATCATAAGATCTCTAACCGGGAGATCATCTCATCACACACATCTCCATCCAGGAGATTATATCATCACAAGCACAATGTGGATTCCCTTCCATTCACGTCACGATTCACAATATCCAGTGGGACTCAATTCCCTTAATCACAACAAACCATCCCAAGTTCACAATAGAAATTAGATTTCATACCTCAAACGATCACAAGTCACTTTGGAACCTCCGAGGCTCATTCCCCTGCCTCCAACACACGGATTCACATTCGGGGCTTACATTTACGTTTACACATTAAACGTTATATCAATAACAATTATGGAAGCATAACACTTATATTTCTCATTTCATTTTCGATGAACGATAACAAATTTCCTTTTGAACGTTTGGACGCCGCACACGGTTCAATACTTGAAAATTAGACGTCTGGTGGATTTGTACACACACTTGATACACGGGATTCCACATTTGGGTTCGATTTAACTTATCACGAGGGTGAAAGTATGCAACTTCCCATTCATTTTTGGATTATCCACAACGGGGAACTTTTAAGGCTCCCGGATGCCACGAACGGGTCAAATCTTGCGGGATTCGGCATCTGGTCGATATATACACACAATTGGGATACAGGGATTCATATTCTAGGGTCATTTCAACATTTTACGAAGGTGACAATGCACAAAATCCACCTTCGGTCTCGGGTGAACAGTAACAGAGCCCATTTAATGGGCTCGGACGCCGCGAACGGTTCGAAACGTGCGAGATCGGACCCACCGCCAACATATATACCTCATTAGGACGTGGGGATTCATATTTTTGGGTCAATTTCATGATACAAGGCCAGGAAATGGGAAATTCCCAATTTTTGTGGGTTAGGGTTTTGGTAAAACCCACCCGGACGAATCGGACACGATTCGGACAAACAACTACATTTTCTTGGACCTCAAGGCATGGGTTTCATGATTCTAACGTTCACCATGGGTATCGACACAAAATACCCAACGAAAATACATAAAACAACGAAAGAGAACGAGAAGTGGGTATGAGAACATTTCCCTCGACACGTGCTTTCACCTTTATACCTGGCTCTCGGACGAAATCGGACTCCCGGGCTCGATCTCCCTTCTTCTCTCTCTAGGCGCGCCCCTCTCTCTCTCCTCAAAACCCTCGGCCGATCGCAAAATGAGGGAGAGGAGAAACTCGGTGCGTATTTATACTACGCGTGCCGCTCAAGCTGCCAGCGGGCGGCCGTGCCACGGGCAGGCCACCGCTCGAGCGCACCTCGAGCGGCCCACGAACGGCCTTACTTCTGGTTTTTCCGCTCGAGCGGAGCTCGAGTGGCCAGAAGGCAAGGGGTGCCTCTGGCACCAGCGCTCGAGCCACGGCTCGAGCTCCCAGTAGGTGCAAGCTTGCTGGCAGGGCTTCAGCAGCCCGAACCCAAATAATTTTCCCAATTTTTCTTCCGACATTAAACCTTAATCTTTCCATAGGATTAGTATTGATCATTAACATACTAATCACCTCATTATTATCAAGTTCTTAAATTCGAAACCTCACACTATATGGGAGAAAGTGCAGATCGCCAATTTATTGGGAGGAGACTGAAGACAAAATAATTTTGGACCCCAAGCTTGTTGGAGAAACGGTGACGAAGATTAAGCTTATTCATGAGAATTTGAAGGTTGCTCAAAGTAGACAGAAAAGCTATGCAGATAGACGAAAATTGAAATTGAAATTTGAGGTGGGTGATTATGTCTTTTTAAAAGTGTCACCGTCTAAGGGAACATTTAGATTCGGGGTGAAAGGAAAATTGAAGCTACATTTTATTGGCTCTTTTGAGATTTTGGAGAGGATCAGAGAAGTGGCTTATAGGTTGGCGTTACCACCTAATTTGGTGGATGTACATGATGTATTCCACGTATCGATACTTCGGAAGTATGTTCACGACCCCGCGTACGTCATTGAGTACGAACCCTTTACAATTGACAAGGAATTATCCTATGTTGAGGAACCGATGTGGATTTTAGATTGAAAGGACCAGAGGTTGCGTACAAAAACTATTTCCCTGGTAAAAGTGCTCTAGAAAAAAATCATTCACCTGAAGAAACAACATGGGAGCGGAAGGAAGAGATCCGGAGCAAATACTCCCATTTATTTCCTTGAGGTATGTAGATTTGTTAAATTTCGAGGATAAAAATTGATAAGTAGGGAGGATTATAAGGTACAGGTATCTAAAATATAGTTAATCTAGTAATTAATTAGTATAATAAGGTTTTGGATAAATAAAATTGAGAAATGTGAGAAATTGCCTTAGTGCAGCAAGCTGTAGATCTAGGCTTGCTGCTGGCTCGAGCCCAGTAGCTAGCACAAAAAACAGATCGCTCTAGAATGACCCGTGCATGCCACTCGCTCGAGCGTAGAAGGCGGCGCTAATTCTAGTTTAGCTGCGCTCACTGGGCGCTCAAGTGCAAACCCGATTTTCTGCCACCGACTGATTTTGTTTTTGTTACAAAAGGGGAAGGGGGAGAAGAAAAGGGGCACAACCATGAAGAGCTGCAAGGAGGAAGGAGGAGAAAGAAAAGGGGAGGGATTCTTCACCGATTTCGATTCGATCAGAGTAAAGAAAACAGTAAATCAGGCAAAGGCAAGTGTACCTTGAATGTTATTTTTTGTCTTTGCCGCTTTTTAATATCTCTATAATGGTATTTATGCTCTAAAATCTTCTTCCTTTATGATTTATATCAATGAAGCATGTTTCTCTTAATTGTTCAAATAGATTTCATGTTTACCCATATGTATTACGATATATGGCTTTGATTTCATGAATAAACATGTGTTTGGTGTCTAATTTAAGTCCGGAAGCTTTGTGTGAAACCCTAAAATGAAAATTAGGGATTTGGTGTTTAAAATCCTTAAATCTTGAGATGTAAATATTGATTTATAAAAGGTTATTGCTCATGCTATGATTTTTATCTAAAAAATTTACATGGAACTATACTATTACATTACTGTGAGTTTCTGGAGCTATCTAAAGGGTTATCTGTATAAATCTAACTTGCTTTCCGAAGCACGATGAGTTAAAAGATAAGAAATAAGAAGAAAGACATTTCTGATTCTATTAATTAGGATCTATAACTGATTTACAGTCAGGTAAGGTTCTCCAACATACTTTAGAACGTTACTGTGACGGAACGGATTTTTTTTCCTCAAAAGCTTCCATCAGGATAGAAATGTAATAAACGAGACTATCAAAACTATTCTCCCTATAACATACAAACACAAGATCACATGTGCCATCCATGGCACAAATCTATAAAAATATTAACCACACTAACAGTTCAATAACGAGATGTCGTCTAGGACCTGTAAGTAAATCCAGAGTTTAGAGCGGAAGTAAACTAATAACCTGCAGAAGCATAGCTTTTCCTTTTTACAGTCATACATATCATATGCTTTTCGTACAAAAATTCACATGTTCTAGAACATCCATAAACATAAAGTCAGTATACAAAAATCAGGATTCCAGCTAAGCCTTCACATCGACAAGCTCTTCAAAAACATCTCCAATGCGCTAAGGTTCCCAAAGGTCTTCAAACAACACCTTTCTGTCTACTCTTTCTCATCGGGCAGTAACTCTACTGTCTCATCTGAAGGAGGAAAAATAATAAAACAGTGAGTCGAGGCCCAGCAAGGTACATGCACATGACCAGTAAAGCGATAATGCAGAACGGTCATGTAACTATGCATAAATAGAACGGTTAATCAGAATATAATCCCGAAAATAGAAAAAACATACTTTGATGGTATTAAACTTCAGAATCAGAAATCAGTAGTCGTTAACAGAAATCAGTAACCGTTAATTAACAAATGGAAAAATGGTAAAGAGTAATCAGTGCACAGTATTTGGTAAACTATAAACAGTCATCGATACTTCATAACTTAATATATCGATAATCGGTACTTCACATTCGGTAATCGGTACGGTAACATAACACATCGGTAAAACAGTAAACGGTACTTCGTAACATATCGGTACAAACCCTGCCAGTATACCCTACTAGCTGAGGGGGCGAATATCGATGATAGATTGTGTTCACTCCATATAATCTAAGGCCTGTAACTGTCATATGGGTATCCCATCTCACGGGATCGGTACGGTATGCCATCCGAAGGTAGGCCGGTAACGGTAATTCCTCCTGACCGTAACGCCCCAAGAGCAGAGCGGACCACAAATAACTCCATTGACAGAGTTATGCTCGATTACCACCGTAAAGTCCTAAGGCATGCCGGAGAACCTATCCGACTGTATTTAATCCCGGGTCCTAAAATAACTGTAACGAAAACCATCTCTTTATCGAAAACCCCTTTTTCAAAATCAGACTTTCACAATACTCTTTCAGCAATTCTTTAAATTTACATGAAAATTTCGTTGGTATAAGTTCGTACATATTTTCAAAAACAAACCATACGGGAAGCTTCATCTCGATGTCAATTAACTTTCATATAACAGAAGTTACGGTTAAAACTCATCAAAACCTCTTCATTTTCGTACATAGGGCTTCGCCAAAACCTTCGGACTCAAATCGGTCTCTTACATGCACATATTTTATGAAATTAATGTCATAGATGCCATGCATATACATTAAATCATGCAATTTACTCAAACTACACAACATTTTCGAGTTAGGGTTTCATCACATACTTCTCAAGAGAAATTGAACACCATTTTCATGCTCATTCATGAAATCAAAGCCAAATCTTGCAATAAACATGGATAAACACAAAATCTAACCGATTAATCAAAGGAAACATGCTTCATGTACTTTAAACATGCATCAACATCATTTTCGCAACATTTTCATCAACTTTAAAGCAAGAGAATCAGTAAAAACGAAAAATAACGTCCAAGGTACACTTGCCTTGGCTTGATCTACCGTTATTTCTACCGGAAGTGGATTGGAACAAGTGATTCTCCTTTTTCCTCTTCTGTTCTTCCCCTTCTTCGTTCGTGCCTCTTCTCCTTTTTCTCCCACTTTCCTCTTTCTCCTCTTATTTATAATAAATGACATCAGAACGTGGGTAAAAGTCGGGGCCGTGCTCGAGCATGCTTCGAGTGCTCAGCGAGCAGGCCGTGTTCTTGCTTTTCACGCTCGAGCGCTATCGAGGGCTCAGCGAGCGGGCGACATTCTATTTTTCGCGCTCGAGCGCTATCGAGCGCTCAGCGAGCGGGCGACATTCTATTTTTTGCGCTTGAGCGCCCTTGAGCGTTCAGCGAGCGGGCTACATTCTGTTAAATACGCTCGAGCGGCCAGTAGACGCGCGGCGAGCGGGGTTGCTACTAGATTTTTTGCTTGCTGCAGCTGCTCGGGCGCACAATAGGCTCCGTTCGGCTGCTTGCTAAACTCGGGTATTTTTCCCACTTTTTGCTTTCAACTAACACTTGTTCATTACATACTTAGCCTCTTAATGATATTAATCATCTTAATTACATCTAGTTATTACGTTTTCGGTTTCGGGTCCTCACAGTTACGATAGTTATCGAGGATAACTCCATCCATAAAATTATACGTGATCCACCCTTCCTCAGGATGTTAGCCTAGAGGGTCGAATTCTAGGTTTGACCTACCTTCAGAAGGTAATTCTATAACTGATCTCACTAGAAGGGATATCTCTGTTCTGTTTCTGGCCTCTGATTATGTGCGTAATACAATATATTCTTGATTATTCACCCCCTCAGCTAGTAGGGTCTACTAGTGTGATCCTTCGGATAGTAAAGTTGGATTTTTAGAACTTACAGAGTTAAATACCGGTTTTTGATTTCTGATGCCTATTATACTAATTTATACTTTCTCTTGTTTCCATGTACGTCTCTATTCTTTGGATAATTCCATAGTTTTGCTTATCTATGCATATGTTCTGCATGAAAGAATTACACTTGCATGTTTTTATGGCACCTTACTGGGCCTCGACTCACTCTTTTGTTTTTCCCCCCTCTAGATGACATAGTAAAGCTAATTCTGGATGAGCAAGAGTAGATAAAGCCTAGTCAAGAAGATTTTTGGGAGCTTTAAAGCCTATTTTGGGAGTCTAATTAGCTTGAACGTAAATACCAAAATTGTGGATGAAAATTATATATTAATGGTTATAACACGTTCTGTATTTTTGTTGGAATGGTATTTCTGCTTCCGCAGGTTTATATTTTGGATATAATTCTGATTTTGCTATCTGCTTTTAGATTCTGTAAAGGTCCTAAACGGCATCTCTTATATGAAATTAGATGTAGTGGACTGGAATGTTGATTTAGAGCCATAGTTGTGTATATGGCGTTAGAAGATCCTATGTCAATGATGAAAATGTGTGTTGATGTATATTATTTTGTTTATTTGCATGTTTTATTTAGGTTCATCCTATCAGTTTAGCCCAATTTTAGGAAAAACTCTATCCGTTTTTCCTTAGAATTCTAAGATATTATTTTGGGTTTCAGTTCTATATGGTCATTGACGGAATGTATTAGAAAAAAATATCCGTTCTGTCATACTATAACTATAAATACACAATTTCCATCCACAAAATTAGATATTTACATTCACTATTATCAAACTTCAAAAGTTCTTCAAAAGACTTCAAGACTCCACAAAACTTCCTTAACTAAGTCTTTCCTTTACTCCTGCTCATCAGGCAGCAACTTTACTGTCTCATTTGGAAGGAGCCAAAAACAAATAGGGTGAGTCGAAGCCCAACAATATACCATAAAAGTATGCAAGTGAAACTTTCATACAAAACATAAATACAATAGAGGAAAAGCCATGGGATTATCAAAGATCAAAAATACACATGAAAAAGTGAGAAAAGCATTAATCGTCATAAAATCATGTCAGAAATCATAAGTCAATTTCAAACTTCACTTATTCTTCAAATTTAACTTTATTATCCGAAGGGAACCAAACTAGTAGACCCTACTAGCTAAGGGAGCGTGTGACAGAATGGGTACTTATCCTCTAATGACCTTCATCATTAAACAAACAAAAACTAATGCTTCAAATTTAAACATATTTAATTCTGTAGAAAATTGGGTAGAGTTTTCTCTAAAAATAGGCCAAAATCATACAAAAAACCTGAATAAACACAACATGCATAAAACATATACATAGACAATCCTCAAAATTAAATCCACTATACATCCACAACACTTTCACAGGATCAACAAATGTCATATCATCCATAACTCCAACACAGTACTCCTAACTACTGTATTGGATCTAAGAGAGATGCCATCTAGGATCAAAACAAATCCAAACATCAAAAACAATGCAGAAGCAACCATAACTATAAATCAACCTGCAGAAGAAAAAACAATACATCCATCATAATACAAGTATATACTACATCAGCAAAATATACAATGTTCCTTTAAAAACTGATCATATACGTTCACAATTCTTCAAGATCTCCAAAATCTTTAAAAGTCTTCAAGCCCAATAAGCTTTTTTCTTTCTAGCTAATCTTATTTTTAGTCCTTATCAGGCTTCAACTTCTCTGGAAGGGGATAGAAAGTAAGGAGTGACCTGACAGCTAAACAAATATATCCAAAATTGCCAGAGTATACAGAAATATCATGCAAAAATGCACATATAAAATGACAGATAAACATATAAGAATTTAAGAATCAATTATGTATGTAGGCAAAGCATAAATATGAAAACAATGCATAATCGTACGAAAATTTCTTGATTCTTAAAACTTGGATCATAACACAAATTCTTCACTTATTCTTAATTTGAGTCCCTATCTGAAAATAATTCAACCATAATTTCTTTCCAAATTCTCATTCCGAAATACAAATCCCTCCTCTTTTACATCGCGAGGACTAGATGTTCTCAACCCCTCAATTCAAATACATATCTCTCCTCTTTTACATCATGAGGGCTGGATGTTCGGATTATCCATTCAAAATACAAATCCCTCCTCTTTTACATTGTGAGGGTTGGATGTTTAGAATATAATTCCCTTCTCTTTTACATCGCACGGGCTGGATGTTCTCAAATTCTTAACTCAAACACATATCCCTCCTCTTTTACATCATGAGGGTTGGATGTTCACAATAATTTAACAGTATAGTTCCATACAAAATTTTTGAATAAAAATCATCTCATAAACATTAACATTTTACAAAATCACATTTACATCTCAAGATTCAAGAAAACTCAAATACCAAATCCCTAATTTTCGTTTTAGGGATTCATGCGAAACTTCTGGACAAAATTCGAATACAAAACGCATGCTAAACAACAAAATCGAAGCCATACATCTTCATATTGATGCATAAGTATAAAATCTATCCAATAATTCATGAGAAACATGCATTATTCAAAATAAATTTTAAAGATAGTTTTTGAGCATAAACACCGAGGTGGAGATGTTAAAAGGCAGTAATAATGAAAATAAAGCTTAGGAGTACACTTACATCGACTTGATTTATTGATTTTCTTACTCTGATTGGATCGGATGTGTCATAAAATCCCTCCTCCTCTTTTCCTCCCTTCCTCCTTCGTGCCTCTACGTCGAGCTCTCCAAAACCTTCCCCCTTTCTAGAAACAAAAATGAAGGTTGGTGGGACAAAATCATGCCAGCAATCGAGCGACAATCGAGTGCACGGCGAGCACTGGTTATTAGGAAATGGCACCCTCTGGGTGGCTCGAGCAAACAGCAAGCTTGGTCCAATCTATTTTCAGTGCCTTATTTTGCACTCGAGGGAGCAGCGAGCACTATATATTCTGGAATTGGCGCCTCCGTGAGCGCTCGAGCCAGCGGCATGCACAGGCCCTTCCGGAGCAATCTGCTTCTGGGGCCCTCTGCTAGGCTCAAGCCTGTAACGAGCCCAGCTCTACTATTTGCTGCACTAAGCTATTTTTTCAATTTTCCAAATTCCACTTATTCCATACTCAATTACATCAAGTTAATTACTAAAATTTACTATATTTTGGAAACTCGAATCTCACAGAGTGAGTAATTGAGGATAGATTGTGTTCATTTCATGCAATCCAAGGCTAAAGTTCAAATGTTCTCATTTTTCAAAATTCAAAGTTCAAAAGTTTCTATCCTCCCAATTTAATGCCCCAAGGAGAGGGAGACTACATATCACTCTATGGATGGAGCTATCCTTAATTACCACTGTAACGTTCTAAGGCATGCCGAAAAATCTTACTTGATTGTATGACAATCCTAGGTCTGATTTCTTACTGATTTACTTAACTAAAGGTATCCTTGTTCTTATTTCCTTAATCTTAACTCATTATACCCCAAAGGCCAATCAAACTCTTACAAATAATACTTCAGATAGTTCTGAATACTCTAAGAGATTTTTAACAGTATAGCGTTTTACAAAATCTCAAATAAAAATCATCCAACAAGCTTAACAATATGTCAAATAACATGTCCATCACATTTCTCAAAATTTTAAAACCAAACATACCCAAATTTTCGAGTTAGGGTTTGAGACAATTTGTTCGAACATAAATCGAACACAAAAGATGAGCCAAACAATGAAATCGAAGCCACAATTCACCATAATCATGCATAAACACAAAATCTAACCGTAAAATCATAAGAAATATGCATTATTTGTAACAAAACTTAGGGGATGAGGGCTTTAGAGCATAAATGTCACAGTGGAGATATTAAAAGCTGTAAAAATGGACAACAAAGTTCGGGGTACACTTGTCTTAGCCTGATTTATCAATTTTGTTACTCTAATTAAATCGAAATCGGCAAAGAAACCCTTCCCTTTCCTTTTCCCCTCTTTCTACCTTAACTGCTCCGCGTGGTCGTGCCCTGGTTTCTCTCCCCTTCCCCTTTTAAAATGAAAATAATGTTAGGTCGCTAGCAAAAATCACGCTCACACTAGAGCATGCGGCGGGCATAAAGCAGGCGCGACCTCTTGGCCACTGCCTCACTCGAGCGTCGGCGACAAGCAGTGAGCGAGGCGATTCTGTTTTTGGCGCCTGCTACCACGCTCAAGCATACAACAAGCGCTGTGCTGTTGGGCAACATATCAGCATACAGCAGCACAAATTTCTTTCTTTTTACTTCTGAAACTCATTCTCTCACGTATTTTTAGCCTCATATTGATTTTTATTTTTTTAATTACTTCTAAATTGTCATGTTTTAGAATTAGGATCTCACAACTCTCCCCAACTTATAGAAATTTCATCCTCGAAATTAAATGAAACTACATACCTGAAGAAAACAAAAAGGGGTATTTACTTCGGATCTCCTCCTCACGCTCCCATGTGGCTTCCTCAAGTGAATGATTCTTCCACAAAATTTTCACCAAGGGAACCGTCTTTGTACGCAACATCTGATCCTTCCGATCTACAATCCGTACCAACTCCTCAATATAAGATAAATCCTTACTAATCGTCAAGGGCTCAAACTCAATAACATGCGTGGGATCATGGACATACTTCCGAAGTATCGACACATGAAATACATCGTGAACATCCGCAAAACTGGGTGGCAAGGCCAATCTATATGCCACCTCCCCAATCCTCTCCAAAATCTCAAAAGGGCCAATAAAATACGGTTTTAATTTTCCTTTCACCCCAAATTTGAACGTCCCCTTAGATAGGGATACTTTCAAAAAGACATAGTCACCCACATCAAATTTCAATGTCGATCTTCATTTGTCTACGTAGCTTTTCTGCCTACTCTAAGCCACTTTCAAATTCTCATGAATCAACATAATCTTCTCCAATGTCTCCTTAATAATCTCGAGACCCAAAAGCCTCTTATCTTCCATTTCCTCCAAATGGATCAGCGATCTGCATTTTCTCCCATAAAGTGCTTCAAATGGTGTCATACCTATACTTACCTGATAACTATTGTTGTAGACAAATTCCACCAAGGCCAAATAAGTATCCCAATTTTCCCTCATATCCAATACTAAGGCCCTTACTATATCCTCGAGAATCTGAATTGTACGTTCTAATTGACCGTCATCCTAGGGGTGATACGCCATACTAAACTTCGATTCCGTCCACAATTCTGTATGCAGATTCTCCCAAAATTTGGACACAAAGCGCGGGTCTTGATTTGATACAATCATTGCAGGCACACCATGGAGTCTAATAATTTCATTCACATACAACTGGGCCAACTTGTCATTGGAGTACATCATACTGATTGCCAAGAAATGGGCTGATTTAGTCAGCCGATCGATAATAAACCAAATGGTGTTATGGTTCTTTGGAGTCCTTGGTAAGCCCAACACAAAATCCATCGTAATATCCTCCCATTTCCAACTCAAAATCGGCATCGATTGCAATAACCCAGATGGCTTTCTCCTTTCAACTTTCAATTGTTGACACACAAGATATTTCTCAACAAAAGCCAGAATAACTCTCTTCATATTCCTCAACCAAAATGTCTTTTTCAAATCCTAATACATTTTATTCATCCCTGGATGAATCGTATACCAAAATCTGTCAGCTTCCTTCAAAATTTTCTCCTTCAACTCTTTAACATTTGGCACACACAAACGATCTCTAAATCTCAACACTCCATCAGCTCGGATATTGAAATCAATCCAAGAGTCTTTACTTAAATCCCCAATGATATCCATAAGAAAAGAATCATTTATTCGCTTCTCCTTAACCTCATTTATAACCTCTAATTAAATCTGAAGATATGATAAAATCATCCAATTACCTTGAACATACCACTGAATATCACATTGCTCCAGATAATCCAGTATTTTCATCTGCTTAATCTGTAATCTAGCCACATAGCCTGATCAGCGTCTCAAAGTATCGACAACTACATTAGCTTTTCTTGGCTTATACTGAATCTCACAGTCATAATCCTTTAGAAAGTCAAGCCACCTTCTTTGCCTCATATTTAATTCTTTTTGCAAGAACAAATATTTCAAACTTTTATGGTAGGAATAAATAAGAAATTTCTGACCATAAAGATAATATCTCCAAATCTTTAGGGCAAACACCACAACAGCTAACTCCAGGTCATGAGCTGGATAGTTTTTTTCATGCACCTTTAGCTGTCTAGACCCATAAGCCACTACTTAGCCATTTTACATCAGCACACAATCTAAACCTACTTTGGAGGCGTTACAATATACCTCAAAGTCACCAGATCTCTCCGAAATAGTCAACACCGAAGCAATTGTCAAGCGATCCTTCAATTCCTGAAAACTTAATCGCACTCTTCTATCCAATTGAATTTTGCCTCCTTCTTTATCAATTGAGTCAAAGGCATTGCTATCCAAGAAAAGTTCTCTACAAATCTTTTATAATATCTTACCATGCCAAGAAAACTCCTAATTTCGGTCACCGAGGTAGGTCTACTCTAATTAATAACGGTCTCTACCTTCTTTGGGTCTGCAGCAATGCCTCCGTTCGAGATCACATATCCCAAAATATCACCTTCTTAAGACAAAACTCATATTTATTCAATTTAGTATACAGTTTCTCCTCACGAAGCACTTGGAGAACAGTCCTCAAATGAGTCTCATACTCTTCATTACTTTTAGAATATATCAAAATATCATCAATAAACACCACTACAAATTTATCCAAATATGGTCTAAACACTCTATTCATCAGATCCATAAAAGCAGTAGGAGTATTAGTAAGACCAAAAGGCATAACAAGAAATTCTCAGTGGCTATATCTCGTCTGAAAGAATGTCTTGGCCACATCCTCATACTTTATCCTCAACTGGTGATATCTCGATCGCAAATCAATCTTCGAAAACACCTGAGACCCTTGCAGCTAGTCAAATAAATCGTTGATGTGCGGCAAAGGATATTTATTTTTTATCGTGATCTTATTCAATTCACGATAATCCATACACAGCCACAAGGACCCATCTTTCTTCCTCATAAACAATATCAGTGCACCCCATGGAGATAGATTCGGTTTAATGAAACCATTGTCTAACAATTTTTGCAATTGTAATTTCATTTCTTTCAATTCAGTGGGCACCATACAATATGATGCCTTCAAAATCAAGATAAAACTAGGAATAACCTTAATTTCAAATTTAATCTCCCAGTGAGGGGGTAACCCAGGCAACTCCTCTTAAAACACATCCTCAAAATCACATACAACCAAAATGTCCTTTGCTAGCACACTGTGACTCCCAAGGGTGCTGGCATATGCTAATTAAGACTAGCATCCACTTTTCATTAAATGTTTGGCATGTAGAGCGAAAATCAATACGGGCATTTCCTTCTTCCTAATGCCTTGAAAGAAAATGGGGTCAACTCTAGGAATATCAAAGCACACCCTTTTTAGAAAACAATCAATGCTGGCATGAAATTTAGCTAGCCAGTCCATCTCAAAAATAACATCAAAATTGCACATATCCAACAACACTAAATCCACCATCAAATGCATCACATTCACCTCAACCTTACACTCCGGATACATAACATCGGCAATTATCAACAATCTGGTAGGTGTCGATACATCCAAAGAATAATCTAGAATCCTCGGAGTGGATACAATATAGCATGCAAATTGGGGGAAAACAAAGGATTGCGTAGATCTAGAATCAAATAAAACAGAAGCTAAAACTCCACAAATAAAAAAGATACCTTCAACCATGTTTGGAGATGCCACAACGTCCTATACTATCACCATAAATGCTTCAACTGAATCAGTTGGCTTTCTTGCTTCAAGCCTCTTGGGCAGTGGGCAATCCTTAATCAGGTGGCCCTGCTAACCACAATTTTAACAAGCCCCCGATGCTCTATAACATGGCTTCCCCATGTGCTTCCTCCCACAATGAATATAGTCAACCGCTGACTCTTGAGAACTCATTACTAACTAAACTTTAGTGATACTCTTTCCCTTATCTGTCATCTTTACCTTTTTAGATGGCCCTGAGGGCCCTAAATTTGATCCCGTACTGTAACTTGTCCTACTGGCTACTTTTTTGGCAAAGAATTTTTGAGTCTCCAACTCCCTTTTGAATATCAAAGCTCGATCTAAAATCTCCGCGTAGGCTTGGAGCTTTTGAGTAACCAGTTGCCTCCTAATATCGTCTCTTAGTCCCTGCTGAAACTTTTTAGCCTTCCTTAATTTTTCCTCCACAACATACGGCGCATATCGGAACGGTTCAGCAAACTTCGCATCATATTCTGCCATCGTACAGGTCCCTTGTCTCAGTTGCATAAATTTCTCCTCTTTCTAATCCTGGAGGCTAGTGGGGAAGTATTTTTCCACGAAAGTTTCTTCAAACATTCCCCAAGTAATATCATTATTGGGCACTCCTAACGCCCTCTTCTTCATGGCCCACCAGCTATCGACTTCTCCTTCTAATTTGTAGTCCACAAAAGTAACCTTTTCTTGATCAAAGCACTGGATCACCGTAAAAATCTTCTTCGTCCTTCAAATCCAAATAGCCGCCTTTACCGGATTTGGTTCACCCAAGAATTCAAGCGCTCTCTCTGCCAAGAACTTATCATAAGCCGCTGGAACAAGATTTACCAGGGCCGGCTCTGGTGCAGGAATCGGAGCCATGTGACGTTACTGCATTGATTCAATAATGTTTGTCATTCTCCCCAACAAGTCCAGGTATTTAGCCTCTCAATCCTAGAGAGTACGAGTATCACCACGAGTACTTCTTCTACCTCTTCTACTAGTCATTTATATCCTATAACCAAAAACATCACAAGGTTAATTAACCTCAAGTCATTAGATTAGAGGGAGGGGTTAACGATAAATTAACACAATTTAAGAATAAGCTTAAGAACTAGCACCTAAACATTCTATCTAATCCTAGCTACCCTTAACCCTCTTCAATCTAAACCTAAACCTGAGCTTCCGCTTTAAGATTGATCAATCCTATGGCATCTCTTTTCTCTGATACCAACTATGATGGAATTGGTCATTTTTCTCTAATGACCTCTGTCAATTCATACTTAAATAAAAACTAATTAACACAAAATTTTACAGAAAATTAGACAGAATTTTTTCTAAAATTAGACAAAATCCAATACAAACAACCTAAAATTTACACAACCTGGACAAGCATACAGAGAAGACTTCAACAGATATTCACAACACAACACAACACAGGATCATTCAAATGCCATATATATATCCATGGCTCTAATACAACACATCCTATCCACTATTTCTAGTTCAAACGAGAGATACCATCTAGGAACCTATACAATTCTAAAATCAAAATACATATGCGAAACTAAATCCACAAGATAATCCAATAGAAGCAAAAAGTAGTGTAACATCCCGAAATCTCAAAATATTGATATCGGATTAAATTGAGATTAATTATTATT
>JAODPA010141602.1:0-15798 GCA_025585075.1 Nepenthes mirabilis | reverse complement strand
CCCCCCCCCCCCCCCCCCCCCGGCGGGGTGAATTGGATGAGAATCCCTTACTGCCGATGAGACAGACTCCGCCACAGCAAGGGAAAGGCCTCCGTTCGGGGTCGATTGCCAAAGCCACAACACGCCGAATGTGCAGCTCGACGGGACCCCAGAATATGCCTCCTCTAGCCAAGCCCGAAGGACGACCAGCCGCGGAAAGAGTGGGAGGCAAGATGCTTTAGGGAGAACAGAGACTCCGAATTGGGATTCTGACCTCCCAACGCTCCTCTAGCGGTTGAACACCCTAGCCAGGCAGAAGGAAGACACACGGCAATTGCAGAATGGCCAAACCACCCTCACTGCAGCGATGAAACATTCCCAAGAAGAGCGCGACAACAGGCTTCAAAAACGGCTACAAGTCTTTCGCAGATCCATCCGATTCTCGTGCGGAACTCCACAGGGCATGAGACAAACCAAAGCCCCCACATTGTGTCGTCGGCAAAGGAATGAGCTTGGGTCTCCAAAGTGTGGGAACCCCCCAATTTATAGCAGTGCAGAAGGCCCAATGAGTTCCCAAAGGAGCACGCTGCCCAAAGACCGTCAATCGAAAAATAGGAAAGCCATCAATATGGGATCGATTCCTAGGCCGTGAATCTTCTCAAACAGAGCTCCGAATCGTTGTGACGCCTCTAAAAAGCTACATATTCATATGGGGAAGGAACGATGTCCCTGAGGGCTAGAGACTGACATATCTCGAGGAGGCATACACAAGCTAGCAACGGGACCCATCTTCAGACATACCAGCCCCCGACAACGGCCCGTTTCCAAGTATGGGGGGCCAGTGATTGGTCCAGTACAGATCTAGGCCGAATCCAACAAGGTCCAGATGGTAACAATGTAGGTAGGCCCAACTAACATGCAAGCCTAGTCAAGTGACGGATCTTGGAGGCGTGGAGCAAGGCCCACCAGGCGCCTCTAACGTGTGCCCAATCAGCTTCACTCACGTCTCTCTTGAAGTGATGGCAGATTGGTAGCGTAGGAGGCGTCAGCTTAGGGAATGCCAGCCAATGAGAGATGAGGTCAACGCTGTCAAGCCGCAGCGCGCATTGTCCCAGCAATAGCTCGACCAATCCAAGCAAAGTCCAACAGGTTCGTGTCGGTCACGCTCGACGACATTTTTTGCATCACCACAAGGTGACAACTGATACCGTTAGCCACTGCCAGTGTTTAGCATTGACAAATCTAGACAGGCCACCTGTCGGAGGTTCCAGTGCTCAGAAACCTCCTCAACGGAGCTTACAAATATCTTCTCCTTCAACAGAGAATGAGAGCCTATCTTGAGCAACTGAATTGGCAACTTAAGATATGAAATCGATCCTGGCACCGTGCATTTCAAGAAACGATGAGAAAGAACTAACTCTCTTCCCTTAGACCACCGCCTCAATCCGACGACCTTAATGAGCCACTTTCAGCAGTGCAAAAGGGAAGCACAAGCCTCCTCCAAGCACCACACACACCCCTTGCATACTAGCCTACGTGTATTCCCCTTTCGTTCACCTTCACGCCTGCATATTTCCATCTCCGGGAAAAGATTTTTGACTTGAGTGTCGGAGTGTTTACGGTAGGAGAATATCTTGCAATCCTCCGACTTCTTATTCATAGTATGTGGTGCATAGGGCCCAGGTTGAGAGATGCGAAGATCAGACCCGTTCGTGATCCATCCAATACGAGGAATCCGAACGCTCCATAATCCGTATGAGAATTTGGATCTAGAGATGCTTCATGTTTGAATTATTAGATCTAACCATAATTATATTCAAAAAGTTACAACAAACTAAATGTCTTCGTTCGATTTGTTCACCGTTCTAATTGAAAAAATGTCACAAAATTGCATGAGAAACCATTAGCCAATACATGAGGATAAGACTTTTTCCTCTTATGTACATCTTGTGAAGTGAAAGAACTGCTTTATTGAATGAAACACAATTTCAAATGGGCATTGCCATTTTCCTCCCCATTAATTCTTGACCAAATTGATTTAGCTTCTGCTTTCCTGCTGCAAGCAAACGAAGAACCTTCTCTAGGGATATGTGCCCAATTGGAAGAAGGAACTCAATTTCCGAAGGTTTATTGGGGAAGAATCCTACCACAGTCTTCATATTTTAATCATTCATCATACTCCTAATGATAAAGATCTTATCCTAACAATTTAGATAGTTAGGATTATAACAACACATAAAAATATATTAAACCCATTTTATAATTCTAGTTTTCTAAATTATTAGGATAAAATCTTTACCATTAAAAGTATGGGTGTTACTCCCCTTACCAATTGCCCTTGACAATCTTATACTTCTCGAGCACAACTTTGCCCTCCTTGTACATCTGTGATTCCTCGTAAGCCAGAAAATACTCCCACCCTAATGCCTCCCCACAATCAAAGCAAAACACATCAGCCACTGTGTGAAAACCAGTGATCAGATGCCTGTCCTCTTTAGCCCCAACTATCACATTCATGGTGTGGGAGAACAAGAATGCACGTCCAGTTTGTGCCTGTGACATGGAATTTACGGAAATGAAAACATTGGTAAAATTCATCTGAAAGAATATCGTATTTTGCAACAATCAAAGCAGAAGATAAAGTAAGGAAAACGCTTCTTCACAAGTTCATACAACCACACATACTGATGCAAATGTGAAAAATTCACCGGGAATGATTTGGAGACAATATCATCATGCTGAGCTACATAGTTTTGACAGACAAAGCAGCAGTAAAATTGCAGTCTGACTGCATCAGCCATCAGAAATGAAGCAACTTATGCAGGTTAATTCAGCTAAAAAGTTTTGAATGATTTCAGCTCTCTTGATATTAGTGTTTGCATAAATGCGCAATGGGAGCTTCACCCATAGAATTTTGAATATTATGCAAGTGGTTGATTGAAGATTCCAATCAAGATTACTAATTATAAGTAAGATAAGGGATTGAAAAAGATGGTCTTATCAAAGAATGAGCAGTAAGGACATCACCTATAGAGTTTATAGCATTAGATTACTTTGAGAATAATTAAATGAACTATATGGCCAGGTGTTCTCAAATTATTGAATGCCCGTTGTTGCTTGATTGGAGATTGGAGCTTCATTCACGTCATTAATAATTGAAGATTAAATTGAGATGTTAGGCAGGATCAAGAGATTCTCATTGGTTCACTGGGGAGATGATTTATTTTTTGTTTTAGTTGATTCCTAAACTTGGCTAACTCATTGAAGAAGACTTCCCCTTACAGCATTCCAAGGGACAAGAAGATAGCGCACCAACTCTGCAGCCACGGATTAGAAGGAGCACATCGGAGTCCAACACAGGGGCCCTAGAAACCGCCAAAGCGTTTGGAGGCAGGGAGCCAAATAGCGAATGCAGTGACACATTTTTAAGTTGGTACACAGTGTAGTGTTAATGCACACACACTTGTATAGAAAAAAACCGCCTCTTCATCCCCGTTACAATATTTCCATATAAGAGAAAAAAAGAAGGAATTGGCTTATTACCAAGTGGGAAATATTCATAAAAGCGGATTTGACAAATAAAATTGCATGGAGAAATTCAAGGGTAAATCAAGACAAACCCAAGAGTTGGAATGATGTGTCTGACTTGATTACTGACCATCACACTACATCTTAGGGTTTTAGACAGTTCATAATCCTCTGCAACCTAAAAAAGCTTAACAATATTTTAGGTGATTCAATGCTAGGAAGTTTTTGATGTATAGACAGGACAGTGAAGAAATTACATCAAGTTGGTAGATATTGTGACCGCTCAGGATCTAAGGTTCTTTTGAAAATCCTACGGGACTGTACTTTTCGTGAAGTTATGATCAAATCAATTTCCAAAACTTAGAATCATAAGTAAAAGAATTTATGATCTGAACTTGAATTATATTGGGAGAAAGAATCCGAACAATGAAAATTGAAAGAGAATCCAAAAAGTTGATAGTGTGTGCAAAGATCTCAATAATGAGTCTGTCAGACATCAAAGATATGACATATATATTGGTTTTGCTAACCAACACGTTAATATAAACCCAGATTATATGAATCAAGTAGCTAAGACCATTAAAAAATGGACAAAAGCAAAAATTTATTAACACTCTCAATAAAGGTTTTATCGAAAACCAATGACCCACACCACATATTAGATCTACATAGTGGCCCTGATAAAAGCTAGCATAAGTTTAAAATAATTGGAGACACATATAAAAACGAGCATAACCACAAAAAATAATATACCTACGGAGCACCCACTTTGTTCTTCGTCATCCATCTCTTTTTGGTTGCTTCCCATGTCACAGCCTTCAACCTAGACAGTTCTTGAAACCAGTGCTGAAACTGTGCTTCTATGGCAGCCAGCTCCAACTTCAGTTCAGCACCCTGATCTTTGTTGTTCAGGCTCAACGAAAGGAGCTGGTTGCCATGCTCACACAACCCGACATTCCCTTGTGCTCAAAGGAAGCCAATTCTCCGAAGTTCATTGTCATCTGATTGAAGTTGATACATTCACTAGCATTGCCGTCATCCCTCAGAAGTCTGTACTCCTTGTAGTATGTCTCCAAAATCCATTTCAGGTTCATACTGCCACACTTTTGAAGTTTCCGACAATAACATCATCAACAGTTTTGGTAGCTTTCTCCATTATTGAGGCATCAAAATCTCGATCTCCATAATTAGTTAAACTCAGAGCATGAGAATTTGTTTGACCTTTGAAACTAATACAATCAGACTTCTCACAAGTCAATATCACTGCCGTGTCCATCTTGATGGCTTTTATTTGACCTAGAAACGAGTTTGTTCAATTCTCAAGTACAGGAGATGCCTCATGGGTCACCACGGGAGAAATGAACAAATATAGGTTTCCAACTAGGTATAATTTGCCTTATCAAGTAATCAAAAAATTCAGCAATAAAAATCATGCCATGATCAACCAACTCTAGTTGCTCGACCATCTCAGCCACAACAGAGCCTGCTGTATCAGTGTAGAGGTAAAACAGAAATTGTGAAATCCTATTTCTGCCTGAGTTTTGCAAAAATCAAGATTACACATTTAAGTTTTATACTAATGGATGAAAATATTGGCGTCAGTATAGGCATCGGTCACGGCCATGTCAATATATCAGTCATATTGGGTGATATATATTAGTATTAGACATATTGGATATAAAATATTTTTTTACGAATCGAAAATTGGGGCGAATATTAGCTGATATCAAAAAGTATCGGATGCATTAGCCGATATTTGGATATCAGCAGATATATTGACCATACGGTGACATATCACAATTTTTTCACAGTATTGGAGGAGACCCGATATTGATATTTCATTTCATGGTTATACTGTACGATTTTTAGATCTGATAAATGCAGTATAATGTGATGGAAATCGATGTAACCCGGGGAGTCGACTATCCATAAGGTCAATGATATTGAGTTAGACATCGGTTTTCCTCCCCCTCAACCTGAAATCGTTGTCCGTATGCGCCCAAATAAATTCCAAAAGCAGTCCATTCAGACTGGGGCATCTATTTTCAGTTGAAACAGTCTTTGGATGCAGCTTTATGTCGGGATCAATGTCCATGGAATGAGACCTGGACTTCTTTAAGCTTGCCGATTGGGAAGCTGGTTGGGCATCTTTACGGGATCTGGTATAGGCTCTTGTGGTCCTTCCATTTGAACGAACGGGTCCTTCAGTAGCTCTTTTACCAGCAATCTTTCTGACGCTGGAACCAGAAACTTCACAATGAACTCACTTCATTTGGAGATCTTGCACTTTCTTAAGGGATGCAGGTTTAATGCTCTGAAATTAACATAACAAGAAATTCTGATCTCCAAAAGGCACATTCCAAAAGAATATACGTCCACAAGCTCTTTATAATCCTCTTCACAAAGCTCTGGAGCCATGAATTCATAGTTCCTAAAGTTTGACTTGGAAAAAAATGTATTATTTTGAACTATTCTTGACAATAAATAGATGGGGTGACAAATATCAAACTTACCAATTAAGTTGCTTGCTGCGGGCTGATGCATCACAGTTGCCAAAGCAAGATCTCCAATCTTGACCTCTTCATGGTTTCCATCGATGAAAAGATTGTCATATTTCAAGTCTTGGTGAATGATCTGTGGGCCATGACTATGGAGATAGACTAAACCTCGAAGAATCTGCCTGGCCCAATTCTTTATGGCCTTCATATCAACATTTCTGTGTTTCTTGCGGTATCTATTACAAAACAGATGATTACTGCAAATGTAGAATACATACAAGACGCGGAGGTATTGAGTACAGGATGTAACAAATCACTGCCGCAAATTTCCTGACGTGAAGAGTTCAGTGATTATGTTCGCTGTTTTCTTTTTGTTATCCACCCATGAATTATAGAGCTTAATGATATTATCATGCTTTAGTGATTTCAGAAGATGAACTTATGAATAAAACTTATCAAACCTTCAGATGAGTACAGCACATCATCAATTTTCACTCCATTCCAAGCAACTTCTATACCATCTACTTCATCAAATGCCTTGTCGCTACACAAAATAAATAAAAAAAATAAAAAAAATAAAAATAAAAATAATTTGAAGACTTAACAAAGCATGTCGTAGGATTTAGTCAAAACATGCACAACTAATGCAATGGAACAAACTTGAACNAATAAAAAAAATAAAAATAAAAATAATTTGAAGACTTAACAAAGCATGTCGTAGGATTTAGTCAAAACATGCACAACTAATGCAATGGAACAAACTTGAACTTCCTGTCAAATTACAACCACCAAATACTTAAAATTAAGGAACACAACATTGTACAACAATTTTTAATGTGAAAAACCATTCTAAAAAAATCATGAAACAAATTCTGAACAAATTCAATATATATATTTTTTGTTACAAAGTAGTCTCCTTTGAAAACCCTTCATTATAATCCGATTGAATGATTGATTGAACACAATTCCTAACACATTTAACAAATCACAAGAGGAAAAACAATGATAAAAATATCAACAAAATGGTAATATATCTTAGAAACACGCTAGAGCAATAATCCAACCTTGAAAAAATGAAACTTGAGTCGAATCTCAACCATGTGTGAAACTCTTCCTCTTCTCTCTTTTCTTTCTTTGCTATTTTATGCAGCACTCCTTGTATTGAAATTATTCTCAAAATTCTTTAGCACCTCCTATCATGTAGTCTTTCTGCTCACATCACTGCTATATTGTGTTAACCTTAAAATCGTATTAGGTGTGACTTTAAAGTAATTTTGGCCAATGTGTGCTCCTCACATGCATTAGGCGTGTCTGGACAATTGCTTACGTGCCCTTCGGGTATTAGTCCCATTAGAATTGGCACACAAGAACCTCTCAATGCGCATCAGGTACGTCAATTCTATCCTAAAAGTATGCAATCATTTATCATGTGCCTATCAGACGCAAATACCATTCATTCATTAGAAATACCTTTCACTCGATCGCTCATCGCATGAACATTGCATAAAATGAATTCCATCGCTTAGCGAAAACTTGACTAATTCTCAGCCGACCTTGTATGAATATCACAACCTTCAATGTCATTTGTCACTTGGATGACCCTCTGCCGACCTTATAAGAACAAGGCTTGACCCTTTAATTTCCTTTGTCGCTTGGACAACCCTTAATCAACCGTTTGTTGACTGCCATGTGAACATCGGCAACCCTTGCCTGACTTCTCCACCCCAACATACTACGCCCTAATATCACGCATCCTCTAGATGACTCATTCATTGGTTGTAGGACCTACAATGAAATGACCCAAAATCCAATAAACTTACTCTTACAACATTGGGGGGGGGGGGAGCTGTACGAAAACACAGAGTATTGTAACAATAAGAAGGAAGCAAGGCAAGAAATGAAGAATAAGAAGAAGGACGAGTAATGAAGATGAAGGCAGAGATGGCAAATCATCTGTAGGCTTTCATTAATTGCACTGCCAAACAAAACCCACGCCTCTTTAAATAATAATAATAAGGAATATTTCCTAATAACTACCCTAACAAATATCTCAACCAATTAATAAAAGAATCAAAATCAGTTACAAAAAATATTTACAATAATTGTGATGTATTTTCTAATACCCCAATGTAAGATGGAGCATATAGATTAATGATGCCCATCTTGGACAAATGTAAATTCAGAAGATGTGATGCTAAAATTTTTGTAAAAATATCGGCTAGTTGATTATGAGTGGTTACATGATATGTGCAAATACTTCCTTCTTGAATTTTGCCTCGGATTAAATGACAATCCAATTCGATATGTTTGGTGCGTTCATGAAATATGGGATTTGCAGCGATATGATGGCGGTCAGGTTGTCGCAATAAAGATATGCTGTATTAGAGTGTGAAATCTGCAAATTATTCAAGATGTAACGTACCTAAGATAATTCATAACAGGTTGTGGCCATAGATCGGTATTCTGCTTCCATTGAAGAATGGGAGACTACGGATTGTTTCTTACATTTTCAGAAAATAAGAGAATCTCCTATAAAGATACAGTAACTAGTAATGGATTTTCGAGTATCTAGATAGGAGGCCCAATCAGCATAACAAAAGGCTTTAAGTTGTATTTCAGAAGTGGAAGAAAACAATATTCCTTGTTCTGGATTTATTTTTAGATACCGCAAAACCTGATAAGTAGCACTTATATGAGAAAAAGTTGGCCGATTCATAAATTGACTTAGAATTTGTACTGCATAACATATATCTAGTCTTATCACAATTAGATAGAGAAGTTTTTCAACTATTATTCTATACACACTCGAATCTTGTAAAATAGTCCCCGTCTCCTTAGTCTTAAATTTTGATACATTGGAAGTTTAAGGGGCTTAGAGTCGAGAGTGTTAGAATCAGCCAAAATATCAAGAGCATATTTTCTTTGACAAATGTGTATACCTTTTGAAGATCGTGTCATTTCTATATCAAGAAAATATCTTAAAACACTAAGATCTTTAATCTTAAAAGCTTGGTTGAGAAATGATTTGATAGAAGCAACCGAATCCAAACAACTACTTGCCACAATAAGGTCACCCACATATATAAGAAGCACCGTAAAAGACTTATCATATTGTTTAGTAAATAAGTTGTAATTAGCCTTGGATTGAATGAAACCAAAGGCGATAAGAGAGGTAGAAAGCTTTGAATACCATTGTCTAGAAGTTTGTTTAATACCATAAATGCTTTTCAATGACTTGCATACTTGAAGAGACTTCCCTTTGGTGTAGCCGGGAGATTTTTGCATGTAAATTTTCTCATCCAAATCTCAATGTAGAAATGCATTATTGACAACAAAATGATATAAATGCCATCATTCAATGGTTGCTACAGCTGAGAGACATCGCATAGTAATAAGTTTAGAAACAAAAGAAAAAGTTTCACGATAATCTATGCCTTCTTGTTGCATGTATCCTTTAGCCACCAATCTATATTTATATCGCTTGATACTCCCATTACTATTAAATTTTAATTTGTAAACATATTGACACCCAACAGCTTTTTTTTTTCATGAGGTAAATTAGTGACGACCCATGTTTTATTGAGTTCTAAAGCGTTCAGCTCATTTTCTATAGCTTTGCGCCAATTGGAATCACAAATAGCTTGGGCATATGTTTGTGGTTCAGTAAAAGAGGTGATGGAAGATGAGAAAGAACAAAAAACAGGAGAAAATTTTTGGTATGATACAGAATTTATGAGTGGATATGGTTTACCTGGAGGAGTTTTGACCATTGATCGAGTAAGTGAAGTCTGAGATACCTGATAACAATGAAAATCCTTCAAATATTATGGAGCACTTCTAACTCTAATGGTTTGGCAAACAGGTATGTCATCAGCTGCAGGAAATTGTATATCTGTGGCAAAATTAGTGGATTGAGCTTCACTGGGCATATTCGGATGTGGACTTTGGTTTCTAAGTCCACTGCTGATTGATTGTTCTTGATTTATATTTGAAGAGTCAAATTTGTGTATGTTCTATGATAGAATTCAAGTCTGGTTCATGTGTATTAGAATGTGACTGCTGAGTCTGAAGGAAACAATCATTATCGATAACAATAGAGGGTAATTCTTAAAATTGTGCGTAAGGAATCAATTTAGTATTGACTTTCTGAAAAGGAAACACATTCTCATGAAAGATATCGTCCTTGGAATAAAAGGAAACATAGCTATGCAAATTAAAAAGTTTATAACCTAAAAATCCAAATGGGTAACCTAAAAAAATACATTTTCTACTTTTAGAATCAAATTTATTTCATCCATGAGATATAGTGAAAGCAAAACACAAATAACGAATTGTTCTCAAGTTTTCACATTTTGGTTTAACTCCAAAAAAAATTTCATATGGAGTTTTATTTTTCAGTAATAGAGTTGAAATTCTATTTATAATATATGCAATGGTAAGAATATAATCACTTCAAAATTTTAAGGGAACTCCTGTTGAAATCTAATGGCCTTAACAACATTCAACAGATGTTGATGTTCACGCTCTATAATACCATTTTGTTGTGGTGTTTCTATACAATTTCGTTGATAAATAATACCTCTTTTGTTGAAACAATCTTTCATATAAAATTCAGATCCATTGTTATTTCTTATAATTTTAATTTTAATATTAAATTGTATTTCAATAAGATTGTAGAAAGCTTCTAAACACAATTTAGTGTCTGATTTTTGTTTTAGAAGATAAATCCATGTGCTTTTAGAGAAATCATNGTATTACATGCTATTTATATATGCTAAAAATATACTACATATTTAATTATATGCTACATGCTTATTAAATTTGTATAAAAATTTCTAATTTTTTGCTGCATGTTTTTCTGCCAAAATTTCATGTTTATGAAATTGTTGTGATAAAATTGTATATAATATTATGAAAATGAAAGGAAACTCCGTAATTTTATTAAGAAAAGTATGAACCGTTCTCCCAAAGAATGAGAATTAAGAATTATGAAGTAAAGTGCAAAGTTTTTCCTAAGTAAAGAAACTAGACTAAGGATTGTTCAATAAATAGTATATTTCGGCATACCTTAGTATATTATAGTAGAAGATCGTTGTCTGAAAGTTTGTTACCACAATACGGTTTTGGCGCCATTTACAGGGATAAATGTAGATAACTCCCCTCTAGGTCTTGAATAAGAGGTTAGGCCTTTGTTTGGAGAAGGAACATAATCTGGGCTTTGATCAACCGCTCATTTAGTTAGTAAGGCCGACTGGCCTTGATTCCTAAAGAAAAGTGAGTTTTTAGTAAGTTTTGACAGATAAGAACAAGGAAGAACGAGAAGCATATTTTGATAATTAATGGTAAGAAAAGAATAAGATAAGAAATCAAGATATTGCATTCATATTTATATTATTTTGTCTTATACAATTCCTACCTCCTACGATATGATTTTAAGTATAAATATGTATATGTATATTATTTGTTATGTAGAGTGCCTTACTGAGTATTTGGCTCACTCTCTTACTATTTTACTAATCTTTCAGATGACCCGTATGAGTTCTTTCCTGATGAGTGAGAGTGAAGATTGAAGAACTTAATTTATGCCTGTGAAGATATTATTTTGCTAACCTATATTTTTAGATAGTATGCGCTGTACTTAATTGTTAGTTTTTAGTTTGATTTCAGTTAGAAAATGTGATGGAAATGATGTGAGTTTTGGATAGCTTTTGATACCTAGGAAGATGTTATATGGTTCGGTATCAGTTGTATGTTAATTATGTATGGCAGTTGATATATGTAAGGAACAATGTATTTCAATAAATAATTTTAGTCTCGGATGGACAAATTTTATGGATATTTATTACTTTCGCAGGTTAGTATATGTTTGATTTTAGTAATAAACAAATATCTTTCTTTAATAAAAGCTGATGTCATATTAATTTGGGTAGGCATTGGAGCCACAGATGAGGTGGCAATGCAATTGGATCCTGTGTATATTATTGTGTTGATTATGTACAGTCAATTAGAGTATTGACAAAGAAAACTTGCGTCCAATTGGTTTATGGATTTAATTATTGATAAATTGGTAATAAAAAGATAAGCAAGTATGATTATAATTAACAATGGGTTTTAAAACGTGGTCCATCACAATGGAGGACGACGCTGTTTAGCCATATGACAAATAGAACAGGGACTATCATGAATGGAATATAATGCTCTTTTTACACGAGAATCATCAATCAACTTTAGTTGAGAATGTGATATGTGTCATTAACGGTAATGCCAAATTTCTACAGGAGATAAAACAGAGTAAACAGAAGGCTTTATGCTTTGATTAGGAAATTTGGTAATAAGAGCATCCAAAGTATTTGAAGGTACATCGTTTCTCAACATGTGGCATAAGCCATTTCTCTCTACACTTATCTCAATCGTTGTCTAAGAGGTAAGGTCCTGAATCAAATAAAGATTAGAGAAGAAAAAAATGGTAACAACCAAGTGCGTCAGTAAGTTTTTTTTATAGAAATCAAATTAAAAGTGAAAGAAGGAATGCACAGGACATTTTGCAGGGTTATTTTATCTGTGAGTTTGATGGTTTCAACATGAGTAACTGGAGATTTACTTCCATCTAGAAGTTTGACAAAGTAGGACATTGGGCACTTTTATTGATGTATAAAGATGAGTCATAGATCATATGATCTGTAACTCTAGTATCCAGAATCTAAATATTTTTTTGAATATCAAAATATCGGTGAGAAGAAGAAGAAAAACATAAAAGATTACCAATAATGTTCGCTGCCTTTGGCTGTTCACTAATGGGATCGAAGAGGGATTGAGTTTGTTTTGCTGTGTGGGAAGAAGTTGAAGAGCTTTTAGGTTGAATTAGGTCCATAAGTTGTTTGAACTGAACTTTAGTCACTACAATGTAGCGAAAGAAACCGTAGTTCCAATCTTGCCAAATAACTTGTGATTGGGAGGAAAACCATGAATTTGATAACATTTGTCAACAACATGTCCAGGTTTGTTACAATGTGAACATATAATCATTTCCCCATTTTCAACTTTGAAGCATTGTTGTAAAGTGTGTCCCAAAATACGGTAATAAACACAGATGGGTCTATCTTTCTTTAGAAGATTGGTTGTTTTCACAACAGTTTTTGGATTATTGAAAGCTCTTTTGGTTGTTAAAGCCATCGTATTTGATGGATGCACAATGGGTAACATTTAATATTGTCTTTCTTGTTATTAAATAATGGAAAACACCTTGTTAACAGATGGAAGAGGGTACATCAACATAATCAGGTCTCTAATATTAGTATATGAGCCATTCAAACTGATCAAAAACTGTATCACATAGTCTCTTTGATATCTATCAATAAGCAATTTCACTTTACCGCAATCACAATTTGGGAGAGGATCATAGATTAAAAGGTCATCCTAGAGGGCTTTAGTTTACCATAGTATAAACTTACCGAATCTTGTTCTTGTAGAAGACCAGCTAAAGACTTCTTACGCTGAAAAATACGTAGGCCACTTTGCTGAGTAAAACGGTTACACAACTCTATTAAGATCTTAGAAGCTCATCTACAAAGATAACTCTGGATTTGATTGAGTGGCTAATGGAATATTGGATCCAGGAAACCACCACATCATTACATCGTCCCCATGCTTCGAAAATGGGGACACTGTAATCAATCGGTTTGGGAATGGTGCCTTCAATAAACAGAAGCTTATTTTTAGCTTTCAAAGCTCGACCCATAGCTCTGGACCAAGTTAAATAGTTGTTGACAATAAGTAAATCGGTGACCAAAGTAATCGCCAGATTGTCACCGATTTTCAACCGAAAGGGATTTGTGGAATCTGTGAGGTTTTGAAATTATGAGAATTCTTGCTGGAGAAGGAATTTAGTGTTTCTGTGTTGGAAGCATTTTCTGGAGTGCTGTGCTGATGCTCCATTTCTTTGAAACCATGTAAGAGAGTATTGTAACAATGAGAAGGAGGCAAGGCAAGAAATGAAGAAGAAGAAGAAGAAGAAGGACGAGTAATGAAAACGAAGGCAGAGATGGCAAATCACTTGTGGGCTTTCATTAATTGCACCGCCAAACAAAACCCACGCCTTTTTAAATAATAATAAAAAGGAATATCCCCTAATAACTATCCTAACAAATATCTCAGTTAATTAACAAAAAGCTAACAGCTTACATACCAAAGAAATAAAAGAATAAAATCACAACTAATTAACAAAACACTAACAACTTGCCTACAAAAGGAATAAAAGAACAAAAATCAGTTACAAAAAATATTTACAATAATTGTGATATATTTTCTAAAAGGAGCCCTTGCCTTTGGCGACTTCTCCTTGACAAGGATCTTGGCATCGGCATATATAAGCTTTGAACGATGTCTTTTTCTGCTCAATTGAATCTAAAGTATTTTTGTTCCCTTTCAGCTTCTTCTCCACGAAAGAATCACTCCCCCCTATGCTCCTAATTTCGGCTTCTTCTCCTAGGTAGTTTTAACATTATCATGATCGTATATTTCACCAAATTAAGAAACTGCTTAACTATATTATGAAATCCCCCATCATGAAGTAAGTAGATAAGCCGTGGATACCGATTTCTAGGACTGTTTTCAGAACATAAGCATTCAAGCATATCAGAAGCTTAGCTGAATGGATTTTATTTCATATAAACATTAATTTGTCATCGTACGTCATGAAACCAAAACATGCTTAATAGAAGAAAAGTGTCGGTAGCACTGTAGGTGTCGACTGTCAGCTCTGCAACGATTTTCCACTAAGCAAAATGACCCGCAAACAACATCTAACAATTTCCAAAATTTTTCACCGACCCATTTCTATTAGCATTCGTACAGTCAGTACCCATACTGATTGCATTGCACATCAAATGAACTATAAATAAAACAATTGCAACACAATGAAAAATTCGTGATATACCCGATCATATCGACTGGTCGGATCCTTCTCTATATAACTGGCCTCACCATGCTCCAATTTGTTAGACGACCCATCACTAACTGGAGTTATTAGAGGCCCAGCCTCGGGTAACATTGCTGAGAAAAAACAAGAGAAAAGAGAAAATGGAGAAAACTAGGAATCATTCAGAAAATCCAGTCCGACGACAGAGGGAAATTGTCCTTGAGATCGTAAATGGAATCAGATAAGGGCAAATCTCAGAAAATGCCCCGGAGCAAATAAAGTAAGAAACGAATCCGATATCGATAAGAATCGACATCCAATTAATGAATCTTCCTCACAACAAACCAAACAATGGCCAATTCTAAATACCATTTTAAAAATCGACGCAGAACCAGAATTGTGTCGTTTTTTGTGGGGTTCTTTTTTTTCCCCCCTTAAGTTTATAATAGGAGACAGATAAGTAAAGTTTGATTGGAATGTGGGGGGAAGGGAGAGAGAGAGAGAGAGGGAGAGAGAGAGAGAGAGAGAGCACATAGAGATAGTAAATCGTTGCTGATTCGAAGGGGCAGTGGGAGAGAACGATGATGATGGTGGCTCAGAAGCGAAGGGATGAAGAACCGCTTGTTCGGTAAAAGTTTTTGTAATGTTTGATTCGATTTACCAACCGGTTTTAGTCGCAGAGCTGGATTTGAGTTTCTCAAACGACTGCGTTTAAGCGAATATGCTTGATATTTGAAACGTTAGCGGCTCCTTGTCTTGCATAAGAATGGGTTGTCACCAAAGTTAAAATGGGCACGACATATTGATCCTCCATTTTTTTTCCTAAGCAAAATGTTCATTTCAACAATTTGATTGTATATAAAAATTGTTATATAA
>JAODPA010141591.1:0-15798 GCA_025585075.1 Nepenthes mirabilis | reverse complement strand
AAAAATAAATAAAAATAAAATTTACATAATAAAAAATGAATTATAAATTAATTAGCCGACTCGAATCTATTTTTGTTACAATACAACGATGTTTTTACGGTAAGACATAGTAAGGACGATTAGGGGTCTCATTATTTAAGAGACAGCAGTTATAAGGCACAGGGGTGCTTGAGGCCCCATTATTGGAGCCAGATATCTTGAAGGAAAAATATAACGATGTTTGAATAGGTTTGAACCCCAGCAAAGCTGTGTTGGTCCCTCCTCTCTAGCTTTAGGATGCTGGGCGTCTATATCCATATACTCTCAATCAATCATGTCAACATCTACCAGCTTCTCTGATTACATTTCCTTCGTTATGTTTACAAATTGTCCGACCTCAACTAGCCCAGAAGACGAGACTCTCTGTATTGATTTCTCAACATATTTTTAAAACATACGGTGACTCTAATATCTTAGATAAAACTCTCTGTGGTGGCACATGCTGTATTTATGGGGAGGATTATCTTCCATAAAACCATCTTTTGGAATTTTCACTCTTCCAGCTAGCAAATTCTAGCACACACCTTCAAACAAATTAGGATGGGCACTACATCAAAGCATACCGAGAATGAAGCAACACTCAAGTTCATCTAGCAAGATTGATCAAACGCATCTTCATCCTCCAAGCCAAGTATTTCAGCACACACAGGCTGCGAAAGTATCGAGAAACCATCTTTTCTGTAGGTTATGCAGCATTCTTGCAAGGATAACTCGACAGAAACAAAGTGAGAACATCAAATCCAAGACCATGACATAACTACATTACAGTGGACTAGAACATTCATCAGGGCATTGCACTTATGCAGAGATGAACACATCAATTTAGAGCATTTGGGTGTTTTGTAAGAAAACGTTGGAAGATTTGAAGAAGCCGAAGCTAAAAGAAGGAGACGACGAGAAACAAAATCGAAGAAGGAAGATGGCAGCAAAGCTGCCGTTTCATTTAATGCTCAGTGGAGAGCTCTCGATTACTTCACGCGTTACACTGCACGAGGGTGGAGATATTTATTTACAAAGCTAGCCTAAAACGAATACAAAAGTTGCCTAAAACAAATAAAACTTACCCTAAATATAAAATACAAAATGTATGAAAATATGGAAATACAATAAACCAATTCCTAAAAACAAAATATACTATAATGCAAAATATGGAAAGACAAATCACGTAGTTTCTAATACGCCCCCGCAAAATGGAGCGTATATGTTAATGATACCCATCTTGGATAAATGAAAGTTCAATCGATGTGAGGATAAAGGCTTGGTGAATATATCCGCAAGTTGATTGTGAGTAGTGACATGATGGGTGCAAATGCTTCCATCTTGAATTTTGTCACGAATGAGATGACAATCCAGCTCGATGTGTTTCGTACGTTCATAAAAAACTGGGTTGGCTGCGATGTAAAGAGCTACTTGATTGTCACAATATAAGTATGCTGCGTGGGGATGCAAAACCTGTAAATCAGTCAAAACATAAAAGAAGCCAAGATAATTCACAACAAGTTGTGACCATGGATCGATATTCGACTTCAGCGGATGAGCGAGAGACAACAGATTGTTTCTTGCATTTCCAAGAAATAAGGGAGTTCTCAAGAAAGACACAATAACCAGTGATGGATCGACGTGTATCTGGACAGGAAGCCCAATCTGCATCGCAAAAGGCTTGGAGTTGAATGTTAGATGTTGAAGAAAGTAGTATGCCTTAGCTAGGATTTAGTTTTAAATATCGCAATACTTGGTGTGCAGCGTTTAAATGACTCATGGTGGGTTGATTCATAAATTGACTTAAAATTTGTACTGCATAGGCAATATCAGGCCATGTGACAGTGAGATACAGAAGGCGACCAATGAGTCTTTTATACACACTAGGGTCTTTAAGAGCAACTCTTGTTTGCTTACGCAATTTCAAATTTTGGTCCATGGGTAGTTTTTGAGGTTTGGAACTAATGGTGCCAGAGTTGGCCAAAATGTCAAGAATGTACTTTTGTTGACAAATGTGGATACCCTTTGGTGACCGGGCAACTTCAATGCCAAGGCAGTACAGTAAAGCACCCAAGTCCTTTATTTTAAAGATCTGATTTAGAAACGATTTAATGGAGGTTATCGAATGTAAACAATTACTAACAATAATGATGTCATCAACATATACAAGGAGGATTGTAAAAGATTGATTATCTTGTTTAGTGAATAAACTGTAATCTGCTTTGGATTGAACGAAACCAAACGTGATTAGAGAACTGGAAAGTTTTGAATACCATTGTCGAGAGGCTTGTTTAAGATCATAGATGCTTTTTAACAGTTTACATACTTGGTTAGGACCTTCCGTGATGTAACTAGAAGGTGGTTTCATATATATTTCTTCGTTTAAGTTTCAATTTAGAAAGGCGTTGTTGACATCAAAGTGGTATAAGTGCCATCCTTTCATGGCGGCTATAGCTAAGAGGCATTGCACAGTGCTAAGTTTGGCAACTGGAGAAAATGTTTCATGATAATCCACTCCTTTCTGTTGTGTGTATCCTTTTACTACTAACCGACATTTGTATCTTTTAATACTCCCATCACTATTGAGTTTTAATTTGAAAACGTATCGACAGCCGATTGCTTTCTTTCCTGAGGGAGATCAGTGACAATCCATATGTTATTTGATTCCAGAGTATTTAACTCTGCTTTTATAGCGTTGCGCCAATTAGGACAGACATAGCTTGAGCGTAGGTTTACGGTTCAATTTGTGATGAGACGGAGGATGAAAAATGGCTGTAGGCTGGAGACAATTTGTGATGGGATATATAATTTTCAAGGGGATAAGGCGTGCCAAGGATACTTGGCACTGGTGCTTGGGTGGATGTTGTTTGGTATACGTGATTACAGTGAAAATCTTTGAGGTATTGAGGAGCTTTTCTACTTCTAGTGGTTCTGCGAAGAGGAGTTTTATCTTGCATAGGAGATGGTAAGTGTGTGACGGAATCAGTAGGAAGACTGGGTTGCAGATGGCCATCTAAAACTCCTAGAGTGGTTTCTAATGGCCTCTGGTCAGGGGTTAAGGCAGGCTGTTCTTCACTACTGTGAGGTTCAACAGTTGGTGGGTTGTCATCTATAGTGTCTGGATTCACAACAAATTCAGGGATGATAAGGGTTGTTTATCATAGTCTACTTTAGGGGCAGTTCCAGCATTACTTTCAAAAGGAAAAATATTTTTATGAAATGTGACATCCCGAGAGTAAAATGTGCTGTGGCTATGTAAGTCAAGTAACTTGTAACCTTTAACACCAAAGGGGTAGCCCAAAAATACACAAGTCCTACTTCGGGAGTCAAATTTTTTTCGCTCCCGAGAAAGTGTGGCAGCAAAACACAAGCAATTAAAAATATGTAAGTGATCATAACTTGGTTTAACTCCAAATAGAATTTCATATGGGGTATTATTTTCTAACACGGGAGTGGAGATTCTATTTATAATATAAGCTGTAGTCAGAATGCAATCACTCCAATATTTCAGTGGGAAGGCCTGATTGAAATCTAATGGCTCTAGCTACATTTAATAAATGTTGGTGTGACAGAACAAATTTTTTTTTTTTTGATCCCGTTATTCATAACACAATTGAAAATCCAAACTAAACAAATTAGGTGCAACACATGATCACATATGCCATCTAAGACCCATATACTTTTAACCATAATAAGTATAGCGTAAGTTATTCTAACACTTGCGGAAGCATTCATATTCATTCCAAAATATTCATTTTCGAGTACATAGCCAAAAATGTTTAACCATAGAAGTCCATTAAGTCATTACAATAATATTTCTCCAAAATAAACTTTCGAGGTCTTTAATAATCCTTCAGACAAGCTCTAATCACTCCAACTCGTCAGGCACAAGCTCTAAAGCTTCATCTGTAGGGAAAAAAAATATAAAACAGTGAGCCGATGCCCAACAAGGTACATGCACATGAGTAGTAAAACGATGATGTAGAACGGTCATATAACTATGTATAAACAGAACGGTTAATTAGAATGCAGTCCAAGAAATAGAGAAAACATACCTTGACAGTACTATACTTCAGAATCGGTAATCGGTATAGTAAACAGTAAACAGTAACATAACATATCGGTAATCGATTCGATAAACGATGAATAATACATATCATATCGGTAAACAGTATTTCATATTCGATAATCAGTACTTCATATTCGGTAATCGGTACGGTAACAAACAAATTAGTAAAAAAGTAAACGGTACTTCATATCATATCAGTACAGACCCTGCCAGTATACCCTACTAGCTGAGTGGGCGAATAATCAAGGATAGATTGTGTTCACTCCACACAATTTAAGGCCGGTAACTGTCATATGGGTATTCCATCTCACGGGATCGGTACGATATGCCTCCCAAAGGTAGGCCGGTAACGGTAATTCCTCCTGACCGTAACGCCTCGAGAGCAGGGCGGATCACAAATAATTCCATGGACAAAGTTATCCTCGATTACCACCGAAAAGTCCTAAGGCATGCCGGAGAACCTATCCGAACTGTAGTCAGTCTTGGGTCCAAAATAATAGAAACAGAAATACTTCCTTCTTGAAAGCCATATTCAGTAAAGCCAGAGTTCAAAAGCCGGAGTTCTTTATTGACAAAGTCAGAGTGGTTAAAAAGCCGGAGTGATTTTCACTCAAAGGACGAAGTGCTTTTCATTAAAAGGGATGGAGTGCTTTTCACTAACAGGACAGAGTACTTTTTACTAACAGGACGAAGTGCTTTTTACTAACAGGACGGTGTGTTTCTTACTAACAGGACGGAGTACTTTTTACTCAAAGGATGGAGTGCTTTTTACTAACAGGATGGAGTGCTTTTTACTCAAAGGACGGAGTACTTTTAAAAGCCAAAGTTTCATAAATCCAGAGTGCTTTTTACTGAAAGCCGGAGTACTTTTAAAAGTCGAAGCTCATAAATTCGGAGTACTTTTTACTGAAAGTCAGAGTTCTTTTCGAACGGAGTGCTCAAAAAGCAGGAGTGCTTAAAAAGCCGGAGTGCTTTTTCTCAAAAAGTCGGAGTGCTCAAAAGCCGGAGTTCATTTTTCTCAAGGGACGGAGTTCATTAAAAGCCGGAGTTCATTTCACATTAAGGCCGGAGTTCATTTTAAGGCCGGAGTTCTTTTTCTAAAAAAGGACGGAGTTCTTTCTTCTTTCTTTTTTTTCTCAAAGGACGGAGTGCTTTTTCTCAGAGGACGGAGCTTATTTTCTGAAAGGCCGGAGTTCATTTTCAATACAAAGCCGGAGTTCTTTATTTTACATTGAGGCCGGAGTTTAAAAAATCGGAGTTCAATTATAAATGCCGAGTTCATTTAATATGTAGGAAACCGAGTTTAATTTTTATATGGCCAACTTCATTTTACAATGCAGAAGGTGGATATTCAATGCAGGAAGTAGGAACTTTAAAACAGAGTACACGTGTAGTAAAGCATGAACTTCAAAACAGAGTACACTTGCAATATTCTTAAAGCATGAACTTAAAAAGCAGCGTCCGAAGTAACTTGCCTGAGAGTTGATTCCTAGATTTTTACCGTCTTGAAGCTTTTTTCCCGTCACTCTCTTCCTTCTACTTGTCTGTGCATCAACCAGTGCAGGGTTTATATAGAGGAGGAGTTTGGTGGAGTAAGTAGGGTAAGTTACTCACTCCTGTACTTCTCTTCAGATGGTAGGTGGAGTAAATTCGACGGTTTACTTACTTCATTTGGTCGCCGCCTAGTTGGATTCTAACAATAAAGTTTGTTTTTGTCTTTAGTTACCATTAGTTCATTTTAGGCCAACTGCTCGGACCACTCCGCTGCTAGCCAACCCTTTTTGGGCCGTTTGTGATTCTGAAGGGCCAATCTTTGTTCATAAAAGGAAGCCGGGCTTGATTACAATGCCGGACTGGATTTTTATGTATGTAGGCTGGTCAACATATTAATTTTTTTTTGGATCTCACAATTCTCCCCTACTTTAAGAAATTTCGTTCTCAAAATTTAAGTAAAATTACATATCTTAATCAAATAAGTGAGGATACTTGTTTCGGATTTCCTCTTCGCGCTCCCATATGGCCTCCTCCGGTGAATGATTCCTCCAAAGCACTTTCACCAGGGGGATGGACTTTGTTCGCAACCTTTGATCCTTTCGGTCTAAAATCTGCAGTGGCACCTCAATGTAGGACAAGTCCTTGTCAATGGACAAAGTCCCGTAGTCAATCACATGCGCTAGATCGTGGATGTACTTTCAAAGCATCGATACATGAAATACGTCGTGTACGCCCGTAAGAGTCGGTGGTAACGCCAACCTGTAGGCTACCTCCCCGATCCTTTCCAGAATCTCAAAAGGGCCAATGAACTGGGGTTTCAACTTTCCCTTTACTCCAAACCAGAATGTGCCATTTGACGGTGAGACCTTTAGAAAGACAAGATCTCCTTTCTCAAAACTCAGTTCTATCCTCCGCTTGTCCACATAACTCTTCTGTCGGCTCCGAGCAACCTTCAAATTATCGTGAATCATCCTAATCTTCTCTACTGTTTCTTTCACAATCTCAGGGTCCAAAATTCTTTTGTCTCCAGTTTCCTCCCAATGAATAGGTAACCTACACTTTCTCCCATATAACACCTCAAACGGTGCCATGCCGATACTAGCTTGGTAACTGTTATTATAAGCGAATTCAGCCAGTGCCAGATGAGTATCCCAAGTTCCTCTCATCTCCAAAATAGAAGCCCTCAACATATCCTTGAGAATCTGAATGGTACGTTCAGACTGGCCATCGGTCTGGGGATGATACGCGGTACTGAACTTCAATTCTGTCCCCAACTCCTTATGCAAGCTCTCCTAGAACCTCGAGACAAAGCGTGGATATCTATCAGACACAATGGAGGCAGGAATTTCATGAAGCCTCACGATCTCATTCACGTACAACTAAGCCAATCTATCACGCGAATAGGTTGTTCTGATCGCCAAAAATTGGGCTGATTTCGTCAGCCGATCAACTATAACCCACACGGCGTCATGATTTCTAGGAGTCCTCGGCAACCCCGATACAAAATCCATAGCAATGTCCTCCCATTTTCAGCTCGGGATGGGCATTGGCTGTAACAGTCCAAAAGGCTTCTTCCTCTCGGCCTTCAGTTGTTGACATACTAGGCATTTCTCCACATGGGCCATGATATCTGTCTTCATGTTTCTCCACCAAAAAGTTCTTTTCAGATCCTGATACATTTTATTCGTCCCGGGGTGAATTGTATACCGAGACCGGTGAGCCTCTTTCAAAATTTTCTCCTTCAACCCTTTATTATCCGGTACACACAATCGATCTCTAAATCTCAACACACCATCAGCCTGGATGTTAAAATCAGCTCGAGACTCCTTACTCAAATCACTAACAATATCCATGAGAAATAAATCATTCACATGTTTCTCCTTGACTTCACCAACTACTTCTGGTTGAATCTGGAAATACGATAGGAGTATCCTATCACCTTTGGCATAGCGTTGGATATCGCACTGCTTCAAATAATCCAACATCTCCATCTGTTTGACTTGTAGGTGCGCCACATAGCTAGACCGGCGACTCAAGGCATCTGCTACCACGTTGGCCTTTCCTGGCTTGTACTGTATTTCACAATCATAATCCTTCAGGAAATCGAGCCATCTCCTTTGCCTCATGTTGAGTTCCTTTTATGAGAATAAGTACTTTAAACTCTTATGATCGGAATACACAAGAAACTTCTCGCCATATAGATAATATCTCTAAATTTTCAACGCAGACACCACAGCAGCAAGTTTAAGATCATGGGTAGGATAGTTTTTCTCGTGCACTTTCAATTGTCTAGATCCATATGCCACGGCTTTGCCGTGCTGCATTAACACACATCCTAGACCCGCTTTAGAAGCGTCGCAGTACACCTCAAAGCCTCCAGAACCCTCTGGAATAATTAACACCGGAGCGGTGGTCAAACGATCCTTTAGCTCCTGGAAGCTCAGATCACACTCTTCTATCTATACAAACTTAGCCTCTTTCTTCAGCAACCGAGTTAGAGGCATAGCAATTTGAGAGAAATTCTCTATAAAGCGCCTGTAATATCCCGCCATACCCAGAAAGCTCCTAACCTCAGTCACAGAAGTTGGTCGGCTCCAACTTGTAACAGCCTCTATTTTCTTGGGATCTACAGAAATGCGACCATCAGAAATTACATGCCCCAAGAACATCACCTTCTTGAGCCAAAACTCACACTTACTCAACTTGGCATACAATCTCTCATCGTGGAGCACCTGAAGTACCTTCCTTAAATGAATTTCGTGCTCCTCATGATTCTTTGAGTAAATCAAGATGTCATCAATGAATACCATTACAAATTTATCCAAGTACGGCCTGAAAATCCTATTCATCAAATCCATAAAAATAGCTGGAGCATTTGTAAGGTCAAAAGGCATAACGAAAAACTCATAATAGCCATAACGTGTCTGAAAAGCTGTTTTAGTCACATCCTCCGGCTTGATCCTCAGTTGGTAATAACCGGACCTCAAATCAATCTTGAAAAATACTCGAGATCCTTGCAACTGATCAAATAAGTCATCAATGCGTGGTAGAGGTATTTATTTTTAATCGTGATCTTATTCAACTCACGATAGTCAACACACAACCGCAAGGACCTGTCTTTCTTCCTTACAAACAACACCGGTGCACCCCAAGGAGATACACTCGGTTTGATAAAATCATTGTCTAACAGCTCCTGTAGTTGTAACTTCAACTGCTTCAGTTCAACCGGAGCCATATGATAAGGGGATTTAGAAACCGGACTAGCACCAAAAACAACAATAATCTTAAACTCAATTTTTCGGCATGGAGGCAATCTAGGTAACTCCTCTGAAAATACATCCTCAAAGTCACAAACAATCAGGATGTCCTTAGCCGGCACACTATGACTTCCAATGGTGCAGGCATATGCCAAATAAGCTCTACATCTACCACTCATCAAATGCTTAGCATGTAGAGCAGATATCAACATAGGGACCCCCTTTTTCTTAATGCCCTGAAAGAAAAAGAGCTCCATCCCAGGGATGTCAAAACAAACCCGCTTCAGGAAACAGTCAATACTAGCATGATATTTAGCCAGCCAGTCCATCCCTAGGATCATATCAAAATCACCAATGTCTAACAATACTAAATCCACAACCAAATGGTTTCCATTCACCTCAACTATACATCTTGGATACATTATATCAGTAACCACAGATGATCCGGTGGGAGTACACACAGATAATTCACAATCCAAAATACATGGGGCAGATACGATACAACATACAAATTTCGGGGAAACAAAGAAATGGGTAGACCCCTAGTCAAATAATATGGATGCAGAAACTCCACAAATAGAGAGAGTACCTTCCACAACATTCGGAGAGGCCTCCGGATCTTGAACAGCCACCGCGAAGGCTCTTGCCGAGACAGTACGCTTCTTTCCTTCCATCCTTGGGGGTAGTGGGCAGTTCCTGAAAAGATGGCCTTACTGCCCACATCTAAAACACGCTCCCGACATTCTACGGCAATCTTGCCCCTAATGCTTCCTCCCACAGAAGGTATAGTCTTCAGCCGACGCTCTAGTACCGGTCACTAATTGAGCCGGTATAATACTTTTTCCTTTGTCAGCCGCTTTAGTCCTCTTGAACAGCCCAGAAGACCCCGCAGTTGATCCGGTACTTACTCTCACTCGGCTGGCGGTTCTCTTTGCATAAAATCTTTCTGTCTCTGTCTCCTTCTCATGGATCACTGCTCTGTCCAGGATCTCGGCGTAAGTCTGAAACTTCAAAACAGACAACAACTTCCTAATATCATCTCGTAGCCCTTGCAGGAACTTTTTAACTTTCTTCTGCTCATCCTCTACATGAAATGGTGCAAAATGAGACAACTCTGTGAACTTGGCATCATATTCCTTGACGGTCATGCTCCCTTATCTCAGCCTCATAAACTCTTGCTCTTTCTGATCTCGAAGATTGGATGGAAAATACTTTTTCAGAAATGCCTCCTCAAAAATCTCCCAGGTGATAGCTTCATTAGGCACTCCCATCGCCCGTTTCTGCATGTCCCACCAACTATCCGCTTCACCCTCCAGTTTATACGCAGCAAATGTGACCTTTTCTCGGTCAGTACAACCAAGCACAGTGAATATCTTCTTCATTCTTTTCATCCACACGTCAGCCTCAGCCGGATCAAGCTTTCCTAGGAAGCTCGGTGCTCGCTCAGCTGTGAACCTATCATAAGTTGTAGGACCAGGAGGTGCCGGAGCTGGCTCAGGGGCAGGATTCAAAGCCATGTGCTTTTGCTCAACAGACTCTACTATATTGGTCATCCTCTCCAGTAGATTGATATAGGCCGCCTCTCTGTCATATGGCGTACTAACGCCACCGCGGCCATTCCTCCCACCTCTTCTACTTGCCATCCTATAATCAATGCAAACACATGAATATAAGGACGATGATTCAATGGAACAAGAGAGAAATATTTAATAACTTTAAGGAATTTCTAACCAAGCCTAAGAACCAATCTCTTAAAGGTCCTAACTGTCTTAGCTTCCTCTACTTATTCCTACAGGAATTCTATTCCGAGATTCAAACCTACGCTTTCCCTTTTTGATCGATCAATTTTTAAGGCATCTCAATTCTCTGATACCAATTGTGACGGAACGGATTTTTTTTTTGATTCCGTCATTCATAACACAATTCAAAATTCAAACTAAACCAATTAGGTGCAACACAAGATCACAGATGCCATCTAGGACCCATATACTTTTGACCATAATAAGTATAGCAGAAGTTATTCTAACACTTACGGAAGCATTCATATTCATTCCAAAATATTTATTTCCGAGTACATAGCCAAAAATGTTAAACCATAGAAGTTCATCAAGTCATTACATTAATATTTCTCCAAAATAAGCTTTCGAGGTCTTTAATAATCCTTCAGACAAGCTCTAATCACTCCAACTCATCAGGTACAAGTTCTAAAGCTTCATCTATAGGAGAAAAAATATAAAACAGTGAGCCGAGGCCCAACAAGGTACATGCACATAAGTAGTAAAACAATGATGCAGAACAGTCATGTAACTATGCATAAACAGAACGGTTAATCAAAATGCAGTCCAAGAAATAGAGAAAACATATCTTGACAATACTATACTTCAGAATCAGTAATCGGTACAGTAAACGGTAAACAGTAACATAACATATCGGTAATCGGTACGATAAACGGTGAACAGTACATATTATATCGGTAAACAGTATTTCATATTCATTAATCGGTACTTCATATTCGGTAATCGGTACGGTAACATAACATATCAATAAAAAAGTAAACGGTACTTCATATCATATCGGTACAGACCCTGCCAGTATACCATACTAGTTGAGGGAGCGAATAATCGAGGATAGATTGTGTTCACTCCACACAATCTAAGGCCGATAACTGTCATATGGGTATCCTATCTCATGGGATCGGTACGGTATGCCTCCCGAAGGTAGGCCGGTAACGGTAATTCCTCATGACCGTAATGCCCCGAGGGCAGGGTGGACCACAAATAATTCCATGGACAGAGTTATCCTCGATTACCACCGAAAAGTCCTAAGGCATGCCGGAGAATCTATTCTGATTGTAGTCAGTCTTGGGTCCAAAATAACAGAAACAGAAATACTTCCTTCTTAAAAGCCATATTCAGTAAAGCCGGAGTTCAAAAGCCAAAATTCTTTATTGACAAAGCCAGAGTGCTTAAAAAGCAGGAGTATTTTTCACTCAAAGGACGGAGTGCTTTTCATTAAAAGGGATGGAGTGCTTTTTACTAACAGGACGGAGTGCTTTTTACTAACAGAACGGAGTACTTTTTACTAACAGGGCGGAGTGCTTTTTACTCAAAGGACAGAGTACTTTTAAAAGCCGAAGTTTCATAAATTCGGAGTGTTTTTTTACTGAAAGTCGGAGTACTTTTAAAAGTCGAAGCTCATAAATCCGGAGTACTTTTTACTGAAAGCTAGAGTGCTTTTCGGACAGAGTGCTCAAAAAGCCGGAGTGCTTAAAAAGTCGGAGTGCTTTTTCTCAAAAAGTTGGAGTGCTCAAAAGCCGGAGTTCATTTTTCTCAAGGGACGGAGTTCATTAAAAGCCGGAGTTCATTTCACATTAAGGCCGGAGTTCATTTTAAGGTCGGAGTTCTTTTTTCAAAAAAAGGACGGAGTTCTTTCTTCTTTCTTTTTTTTTCTCAAAGGACGGAGTGCTTTTTCTCAGAGGACGGAGCTTATTTTCTGAAAGGCCGGAGTTCATTTTCAATACAAAGCCGGAGTTCTTTGTTTTACATTGAGGCCGGAGTTTAAAAAGTCAGAGTTCAATTACAAATGCCGAGTTCATTAATATGTAGGAAACTGAGTTTAATTTTCATATGGCCAACTTCATTTTACAATGCAGAAGGTGGATATTCAATGCAGGAAGCAGGAACTTTAAAATAAAGTACACATGTAGTAAAGCATGAACTTCAAAACAGAGCACACTTACAATATTCTTAAAGCATGAACTTAAAAAGTAGTGTCCGAAGTAACTTGCCTGATAGTTGATTCCTAGATTTTTACCGTCTTGAAACTTTTTTCCCATTACTCTCTTCCTTCTGCTTTCCTGTGCATCAACCAGTGCAGGGTTTGTATAGATGAGGGGTTTAGTGGAGTAAGTAGGGTAAGTTATTCACTCCCGTACTTCTCTTTAGAGGGTAGGTGGAGTAACTTCGTCGGTTTACTTACTTCATTTGGTCGCCACCTAGTTGGATTCTAACAATAAAGTTTATTTTTATCTTTAGTTACAATTAGTTCATTTTAGGCCAACTACTCGGCCCACTCCGCTGCTGGCTAACCCTTTTTAGACCGTTTGTGATTCTGAAGGGCCAATCTTTATTCACAAAAGGAAGCCGGGCTTGATTACAAGGCCGGACTGAATTTTTATGTATGCAGGCTGGTCAACACATTAATTTTTTTTTGGATCTCATAGTTAGTGTTTGTGCTCAACAACACCATTTTGCTGTGGTATTTTCACGCAACTGCGTTGGTGGATGACACCTTTTCTACTGTAGAAATCTCCCAGGCTGAATTCGGACCTGTTGTCAGTGCGAATAATTTTAATATTGACATTAAATTGTATTGCGATAAGATTGTAAAAAGCCTCTAAGCATATTTTTGTGTCAGATTTTTATCTCAGAAGATAAATCCAAGTACTTCTTGAAAGGTCATCAACGATTGTCAAGAAATACTTATATCCGTCATAAGATTCTTCTAAAAAGGGTCCCCATAAGTCACAATGCACCATAGCAAATAATGTGTGTGACTTATAGATGCTGGGAGTGAAGGGAAGGCAACATTGCTTAGTCATGTGACAAATGGAACATGGAGTCTTATTAAAGGAATGTAATGCTTCTTTTACAACGGGATCATGTATCAATTGAATTCTAGAATGGGACACGTGTCCTAATCTGTAATGCCATAAGTTAATTGGTAATGAAATAAAATTAGCAGAGGGATTTGCAATCTGCTTCGAAAATTTGGAGAGAAGGCCAGCCAAGGTATTTGGGTGCACATCATTATTCAGCAGATAGTATAAACCATTTTTTGTTTCACTCATCCCAATCGTGGTCCAGGAGGCAAGGTCCTGAATCAAGCAAAGATTAGAGAAAAATAACATGCAGTAACGAACAGAAATAGTAAGAGTTTTCACAGAAAGCAAATTAAATTTGAAGGAAGGAACGCATAATATATTTGTAAGTGTAATCCTGGTAGACAGTTTAACATCACCAACGTGAGACACAGACACTGTACTCCCATTAGGCAGTTTCACAGAGTTAGCAATTGCAAGTTGTTTATGCAAATACAGTGAGGGGTCGTAGATCATGTGATCTGTGGCTCCGGTGTCCAAAATTCAAATGCAATTTTTATTACAAGCAGAAGGGACAGAGTAAAGATTAAGACCGGTCAAGTTACCTGTTTTGGACTGAACACCAATGGGATCAAAAGGGGAAGCAATTTCTTTAGCTGTTTGGGTAGAGACAGCAGGGTCTTTAGACTGCAGTAAATTCATGAGTTGCCTGAACTGAGTTTTTGTCAAGGCTAATTTGTCATCCTCTTTGCTCCCGTGATCATCAATGGTGTTAAAACTGGAATGATTAGCCGAAAAAGTATTCGTTCCAGACTTACCATGAAGTTTCGGATTGAAAGAGAAACCATGAAGTTGGTAACACTTATCAACGGTATGACCCGTTTTATTACAATGATTACAAATAGGCATTTCAACATTCCCAACCTTAAAGCATTGTTCAGTAGTGTGTCCTGAGACACGATAGTGGATACAAAAGGGCCTGTTTTTCTTTTACATAGAGGCATGTTTCACAAATTTCTTAGGGTTAGTGACAACCCGTAAGGCCATTGGTTCGGTGTGAACAAAGGATAACATCCGATGATGTTTTTCTTGTTGCTGTATAATGGAGAAGACTCTGTTGATGGATGAGAGAGGATCCATCAACATAATCTGGTCCCGAACGTTAGTATAAGAATCATTTAAACATATTAAAAACTGAATAACACAATCCCTCTGATAGCGCTCGACGAGCACCTTTAATTTTTCACATGCACAATCTGGGATGGGGTCATATATGAGAAGCTCATCTCAGATTGTTTTCAGTTTGTCGTAATACATACTTACTAGATCTTGCTCTTGCAAGAGACAAGCCAACGATTTTTTGAGTTGGAAAATATGAGGCCCATTTTGCTGGGTAAAACGATCCCGCAACTCCTTCCAGATTTCGAAAACATCATCAACAAAAACAACACTAGTTTTAATGGATGGGCTGATGGAGTTTTATATCCAAGATACAACCATATCATTACATTGTCCCTAGGCTTCAAAAAGAGGATCGTTGGAATCGATGGGTTTCGGAACAGTACCATCGATGAAGTGAAGTTTATTTTTGGCCCTCAAAGCTCGACGCATGGTTTTGGACCAAGTAGAGTAGTTGTCGGTGGTGAGTAAATCGACGACCAAAGTAACGGCAGGGCTATCACCGGGCTCCAGGCGAAATGGATTTGTGGGATCTGAAAAATTTTAAAACCGCAAGAGATTAGGGTTGCAAGCGATCGTAGGAAGGTCGACGTTTGGACATATTGTCGGAAGGAGAAGGATGTGATTCCATCTCTCTGATACCATGTAAGAAAACGTAGGAAGATTTGAAGAAGCCGAAGCTAAAAGAAGGAGACGACGAGAAGCAAAATCGAAGAAGGAAGATGGCAGCAAAGCTGCCGTTTCATTTAATGCTCAGTGGAGAGCTCTCGATTACTTCATGCCTCACACTGCACGAGAGTGGAGATATTTATTTACAAAGCTTGCCTAAAACGAATACAAAAGTTGCCTAAAACAAATAAAACCCACCATAAATATAAAATACAAAATGTACGAAAATATGGAAATACAATAAACCAACCCTAAATACAAAATATACTATAATACAAAATATGGAAATACAATATCACGTATTTTCTAATATGTTTCGTGCACATTTGAATTACCAACTTAAAATTATGTTTTTGATAGACTACTATATATTTTCAGATTTGCCTTAATAGAGGTTGTGTCCAGGACATTTAGATCTACTTCGGGGCATGTAAGACTTTTACCACATCTCCTGCCCAAAGGCAACAATCCAAACGAACTGCGCGCTTGATCCAATCTGAAAGTCCATGCAA
>JAODPA010141580.1:0-15797 GCA_025585075.1 Nepenthes mirabilis | reverse complement strand
TTTCTTAAAGTTTGAAAAATTGATGATCTTAGTTATCATATCAAGTTAAATATGGACCAACTGGGAGAATGTGAGCTTCTGGCCCATCAAGGCCCAATTAACTGAGTGGCCCATGAAGCCGATCGAGCCGAGCCCAAGCCGAGCCGAGCCGTAGCCAGCTGCGTCACCGAGCCAGATCTGAGCCTTCTTTTGAAACGCGGAGCAAAATGCTCGTTCGTCTTCCTCGATCAATTTCGTAACCTTCCAGCCTTTATCTCAGTTAATTGCTGAAGCAAATGTGGTCCATTAAGTTGTGATAACTCTCCCATTAATTTAATTCATCAATTTTGGCCGGTTTGAGTTCCAAACGCTCGGTTTAGGCGTTTGATGGTTTCGCCTATAAATTGAGCAATTCGGCTTTGTCCCTGGCACCCAACTCAAGCAATACACCATCTAAACGAGTGAAGGAGTGTCCAGAAGCACGGAGCCCGTCCGAATCGCAAGTTGAAAAACAGAGCATCAAATGGCCGGAGGTATACTTAATCGATTTTAAATTCCGCATTTGTGGTTGTTTTAGCCACATAATTATCTAACAAGCCTGACCCCCTATATGCACCGCGATGGGTGGCTGACCTCTTGTCGCCTGAGGAGGTTAAGGAGTTTTGATCTGGAAGATAGCTGTAGAACTTATGGTTGTTGATGCTAGGTCGATTATTCAGGATCTAATTGATTTCCCCCCTTCTTTGTAGAAGAAGAACGGTTTTATAGGCCCTCTGGCAAGGGGCTTTGGGCGCAAGAACCCCCGTTACAAGGATTCGTTGGCCGCTGATTACTGTTAACGAGTGGTGGCATGTTGATTGTCGTTTAGTGGTGGTAGGTAGACTGTCGGGCGTTGCCGGTCACGCTTGGTCTCCCCCCTGAGCTGAGATTAGTGGGACGACTGTGGGTAGCCGCCTGAGTCGCTGCTGGCAGCGCTGACCGTTTTCCCATTGGCTAGCTTCTCCTCCATTTCTGCCATTCCCTGGCAGCTGCATTAATGAGTTGCAGGCAACGTCCATTGGCCGGCGATTGTGGGTTGCCATGTAGGTCGCCCAGTAGCATTGGGCCTTAACAGCCCATCAGGCAGCCATTTCGTGGGCTGGTCTTCAAATCTTTTTGGGCCTTTGTCCCGAACCCAACACTAGCCCCCATGCTTGGGCCGACTAGTGGTTCACGGCCAGGCATGCCCTTTGTGTCCCACTCGCAATCACCCGGTTTCCCTCGAGATGCGTCAATGCTTATCATCTTCTGGGCTTGCGCCTTCCCTAGGGTCTGGGATTGCGCCTTCCCCAGGAAGTCAAATAGGCTTCTTGGGCGCTGCAACGATTTGGTGCCTGGATTGGTATGATTCGCATGCCTGAGGTCGCGTCTGATTTGAGGGCTTTCTTATTCCATGAAAGACATCTGTAGGATAGCGCGCCTCGTTAAGCGTTAGAAGGGTGCCATCTCGCCCATAAATAGGAGGGTTCCCTAGTGGGTGCAGTTCATCCTTTGGCTGGCTTCAAGGGAGCAATGCAGAGGTCTTGGCTTGACCCACCCCTAGTTGGAATTCGCGAAGGAGTTGGTTGGACTTGTTGGAGATCAGGAATTCTTGCTGAAGACTGCCTTCATGCCCATACTGTGGTCGACTCCTCATGCTAATGAGGGTGGTTCGGGCACTCTGATGCTATCGTGCGCCTCCCCTCCAGGGAGTGACTCATTCGGCATGCTATGGGATCGCAGCGGAGCCATCCCGATGGACTTTTTCACCAGTGAAGCGCGTCGCTCGCGGTCTCCACTTCACTTGGTTCATACGTCGGCTCCGGAGGAGGCTGTGAGGGGAGCCCCCGCAAGGGAATTGTAGGGTTTTTTGCGTCCCTACTTGAGGCTCATGAGTTGGGTGTTGGTTCCACCTCGATGGATAACATTGGATTAATCTCCACCGGAGGCTGTTCAACACGTGGTTGTCCCCGGTGCCTTGGCTTATTGGGTAACCAGTGGCAAGGCCATGGTGATCTCATGTAGGTCGCGTTCCCAAGCTTGCTCAAGCATTCGGGGCAGTCGTCGTGGGGTCTAGGCCCCTTGCCATATCTTTTTCCTCTTTCCTTTACTTTCGCTGCTGCAAATCTTGTACTCTGTAAGGAAGACCTTGATTAATAAAAGAAGTAGTATTTCGTCTTTACTGTTCTGCCTTGTAGTGAGTACTTTCTCTTTCAGATCACTTCCTCCAGTTGCGTCGCACTCTGTTTCTTGCGCCCAGGTATCTCCGAGCGCTTGCAGTTAGTTCTGCCGGTTTCATCCCCTGCGTCTTAATGCAGACCGTCGCCGGGAAGACGCGACTCAAGGCAAGCCTTTGATGTCTGAAGCCATGGAGATTTGAACGCCGCTGGTGGCGGTCACATCCGCCCATCTACCTGGCGCATTAAATGCGTAGGAGATCACGGGGCGCTGCTCCATAATGATTTGCCTTGGAAACGCGTGAAGCTTCAGGGATTCGCCACGTGGAGGGTGTTCATTGTCCTCGCTCTGGTGCTCTTTGCCTTCATAATGTAGCTATTTTTGGGAGGAACTTTGCCTATTTAAATGCACAAATTCTTTCCCAAACAACGAGCTCTGCTGCTTCTTCGGTGGTGTGAAGCTTTGTGTTGCTTGCGATCCTTCCCCCTTTCGTCTGCTTTTCGTTGTGATTTCGATGGAGGAGTCGTCCTCGTCGTCTCGATCAAGACCTTCTTCTGGAGAGCCCGAGACTGGGACTCATGCTTCTGGGATCCCGGCTGTAGCTGCGTCGGAGGGATATCACTCGGAGGCAATTGTTGTGGGCCCTATGTGATTTCTGAGGGTGCCTCCAGGCTTTGAGAGGGAGGAGAGGTCTACCTCCTCGCGGGAGCACGGTCTAGGGAGGGTGGATCTCTCGCTTCGACAAGTGGACAGGGCTGTCGAAGGCATCGAAGCCCGAGTGCAAGTTACGGTTGTAGAGATAGAGCAATTAAGGGCCCACGCCGGACACTTTGAGGAAGCGCGGGCGGAATTGGAGGCGAGGGCATCTAAGCTTGCTAGTGCCAATGTAGGGGCTCAAGCCCGCGTATTGGCTCTCCAGGAAGAGCATGAGCGGCTGCGGCGACAGTTTGGGACGGAGGTTACACGGATGGGCACTGAGCTGAGATTGAGGTTCCTGTTGGAGGAAGTCGGCCCTGCACTGGAAAGGAACTTCCAGGATGGCATCCGTCTCAGCCGGAGACTAGTCTCGCTAGAGGACCCGAACTTCCGCATCAACGTCTTGGACTCTCGAAACTCTAGCGCCCTAACACGCGCGGACCTGGTGGAGTATCCGGCACCAGGTTCCTCCGTGGCACACGAGGGACATTATGTGGCCGTAAGCTGCTGTAAAAGAGTCATTAATGAATATTATAACGAAATTTAATACTTAGCTGTACCATTTTACTTTCCGTGGATTGCTGTAGTCGAACGGTTCGTTTTCTTCTTTGCGTGCCCGTTTCGGAAGTCCTGTTGCCGCCTTTCTCGGTGATTGAAATTCCTGCATTTAATGCGGGTGTGACAGCGGGGATTTTGTCAGGCGGCTGAGGTGATATCAATCTACAGTCTGATGAACGGTCATGATTGCTGACTGCTTTGGGGACCCACGACGTTCCCGCGAGGCAAGTACGTGGCTTAGTCACTCTACGAAGGCGACTTTTGGGTTTCCCGCGCACTGGCACCTCATTGCCTATTTAAGTTAAGCTTCCGCAAAATTCCTCTTGCCCGTTTCCTTGCATTGAAAACTTCCAACGCATCCCACAGAGAGAGATGGCGAAGAAGAGAGAGTCTCCTTCTTCCTCGCGAACTTCTAGGGTGAGTCGGCATGGGGTCGACAACACAGGGTCTGTGCTGATGACCAATGCCATTGCTACTCTAATGGTGGATTATGGGATCCCCAACGATTGGGGTTATCGTGCCCCTGGCTCTATGGGTAGAGCTAACGCTCCACCAGATGGCTTCGTGACAGTCTACGAGCACCATTTGAGAGGAGGGTTTCGTTACCCCATGACATGCGCTCTGTACGCATTGGTGGAGGCGTTGGGCGTTCCTGTGGTGAGGCTTCACCCTAATGCCTTCTGTTATCTAGTCTCGTTGTGCATCTTTTCCCACATCCATACGGGCATTTTCGATGCCAAGGTAGCGAGTTTAATCTTCCGCTTCATGGAATCGGAGGATTGGGTCTCCATATCCCCAAAGACCGGCTTCCACTTTCGAGGGACCAATCCTAATTCGGTGAAGAATTAGAAGAACCGATTTTTCTTCTTACAGGATCCCCTCGACTATGAACTACCACGCGAGTGGGGCCCGATTTTGGAGTGCTTCCACGGGAAGGTGTCGTCGGATGATGCTAAGGATACGGTAGAGTTGGTTGCCGCCATCGACTCCCAAATGGCGAAGTTCTCCATTCAGGGCTACTTCCTGACATCTATCACTTTTGAGACCTCTAGGTGGGGGGCCTCCGTTGGGCTGGTGTGCCGTCGGTCCTGCGAAGGAGCCCAAGGACATCACGATTCCCCGGTCGCCCAAAGGGGACGCAAAAGAGAGCTGCTCGTTGCTTGAGTCATCTTTAGATGAGAATGTGGTAAAGGCTCCCCTGAAAAGGTTGAGGGAAGCCGGAGGTACCTCCACGCGGAGGTCGCAGAGGTTGGCTGCTATTTCAGCCGCGCAAGTCCGAGCCCTAATCCTGGAGGCGACGTCGAGTGCCAGGATTTAGGAGGAGGCCAACGAACCCATACCGATTCCCGTCGTGGCACTAGCTGAGTACGGCGTCCCTATTGTGGGGCTTTATTCTGGTTAGGAGTCTTCCGCGAATTCCTTCGTTGACCTAGAGGCACCAGTTTTGGTCCTGGAGGGTGTTCCAGCCACGACGGGTGACGCACTAGTCTCTGGTGACCCGAAGGAAGTATGCGCGCCAACGCCAGCACCAGAGCCAAAGGGATCTTCGAAGTCGGCTAGGATCTTTGTCGAGCCGGCTTCGGAGGGGATGATCTGGGAGGACGTTCCCGCGGCATTGAAGGTGGAAGTCGTATTGGAGGCCAGCCCACCGGGCGCAGAGACGGCCGTGGGAGGGATGGTTCCAAAGCCGAACCCCCTGAGCGTTCCTTTTCCTTCCGTGCTTCCGAACCATCCAAGCCCCACAAGAGTTGCGGCTGAACGTGGAGAGCCCCTTGGCCCATCCGCATCAGGAGATTTAGCATGTCTTCCAAACGCAGCCTCCGCTCAGGTATAATTTCTCTGAGCTTATCGCTCTTCAGCGGTCATGACTTTTGGGAATTTTCTGACCTCCTCATTTTCCATGCAGATTCTTAAGGGTGCCGACTCTCTTGACGAGTTAACCGCTCAACTGCACGCCATCGCGGGCCACATGTTGTTCAATGCATGAAAGCCAAGGTCGCTCCCTCCAAGAGGAGAGCAAGTAGGCACAGGAGGAAATTAGGCACTTGAAGGAGGAGAATGGGCAACGTGCATTGGAGGCCGCGCGCCTGTACCAAGAGGTTGAGCAGTTGAGAGAGGCGGCCATCATCCTCGAGGATGACAATTCACGCTTGTCCAGGGATCTGAGAGGTCGACTTACTCAGTCGGAGGCGGGTCTCGTACTAGAGACTCGATTTTGGGATGGCATTCTCCTGTGTCGTAGGATTGCTTCTCTTGCGGTTCCCGATTTTTTAGAAGGCATCTTTCATCTAGGCAACTCTGGGGTCCATGATAGGTCTCGCCTGAGGAATTTCCTTAAGGAGACTGGTCTATCAAATCCTCCGCAGTAGTTTTACTTGTATACATTGCTTTCCCTCTTTTTTTTTTTTTTTTTTGTCTGCGTCTTGTACAAGTGAATGAAAAGCAACACTTTTTTTTGTATACAATGCCTTCCAATGTGGTTTGTGAGATTGCGTCTCACGTTTAACGGCTAAGCTTGTGAAGTTATTGTCTCCAAGGCCACAATCCGATACCTTCTTGCGCTATACTTGTCCTTCGTCAAAGGATGCCATCGCATCTCGCGCATTTAATGGGAAGCTCGATCCAGTAAAGTTGATGTCATCGCAAGTCCCATGGAGCCGCACTAAGGGCTAGCTAGGTTTTTAGGCCACAGTAGCCGAACTCCGGGTCTAGGCCTTTTCTCATGCAGCATCTGCATTAGGTGCGTGGCCCCCGCTCAGGGTGTCGTTGCCACCATGTGCAAGGTCCTAACCCATGACTATTGTAGACTGAGGGTGCTATCTTCTTCGTGAGAAGGTCACCGCAAGCTTGCAATTCTTGTCTCCTAAGGTTTTGATGGCTGTAAATTGGGAAGCTTCAAAAGCCCCCAGGCCTGACTTTTGGACCGCCTGGGTCATTTGGTTCAAGACCATGATTCTCTAGGCCCCACGGGCCCTACGGCGCAGAGCCGGGATTTGGTGGTGACTACTTTCGGGTTGTTTGGCGAGAGGCCAAGGTAGCGGGTCGCTTCGGACCCTTTCGACGTGGAGTCAAAGTCCGGATGTGGCCGCTTTCGGACCATTTGATGCATGGTCGAGGCTCGACAAGACCGCTAATGGGCCACTTGGCACAGGGCCAAGGTTTCCAGGCCACTTCGAGCCACTCGACGGGGGGTTCGAGGTTTTGAGGTGGCCGCTCATGGGCCGCTTGGCACGTTGCCAAGGCCTCATTTTATGGACGGACGATAGTCCTATTGAGTTAGGGGCAGTCTAGGTCGCTCTACTTTTGAAATGATATGCATGCTAACACTTCACACGAATGAAGATGCAAGTTAACAGGAATGATTAATTTTATTAAATAAAAACTCGATGTATGTAAAAGCACTCTTCAAGATGCGCATGTGTGCCTTACCTGGGCCAGTATCATGTCACTGGTAGTATTTTCTTAGGTTGGTGGCGTTCCATGTCCGAGGGACCGGTTTGCCGTTCTGGACGCGTAGCTTCTACACTCCGCTCCGAAGTATTGTAGTGACGAAGAACGGGCCTTCCCACCCAGGGGAGAGTTTGCTCCTACTCGTGGCTTTTCCCGTCGCCTCTACCATCCGGAGGACCAGATCTCCAACCTCGAGCAGGTGTGCCCTCACCGCTTATTGTAGTACGGCGCAATACGCTGTTGATAGGTCACGGTCCGTAGACGGGCTGTGTCTCAAACTTCTGGGAGCAAGTCAAGGCATTCTCTGAGTCTCTGAGAGTTCATGGTTTGATCGAAACATTTAACCCGCAGGTAGGGTAATCCCACCTCAACAAGGGTAGTGGCTTTAGCCCCGTGGCAAAGACTGAAGGTCATCTCCCTCGTTGGTTCCCGCGGGGTTGTCCGATACGACCAGAGTACAAAAGGTAGCTCATCGACTCACGAGCCCCTTGCGTCCTCCAATTTGGTCTTCAGCCCGTGCAGCAACGTGCGGTTAGTAATCTCAACCTACCCATTGGCATGAGGGTATGCCACGGATGTATGAAACAACATGATGTGCAGGCCTGTGCAGTACTTCGTGAACTATTTTCCGGTAAACTGGGTTCCATTGTTAGTCACTATGACCTCGGGAATCCCAAAGCGGCAGATGATGTTTTGGCGGAGGAATTTCGTTTCATTCTACTCAGTGGTTCGAGCCAAACGGACTGCTTCTACCCACTTGATGAAGTGGTCGATACTGATGATGAAGAACTTTCTTTGCCCGGAAGCCAAAGGTAGCGGTCCCAGGATGTCGAGCCCCCACTGCGCAAATGGCCATGGGGACTGAAGGCTACGCAATTCCGCATGTAGGAGGTGTGTCATGGATCCGTGGACTTGATAGCTTTCGCATTTCCTCACGAATTCCATGGCGTCTCGCTTCATGGTTGGCCAAAAGAGACCTTGTCGCATGATCTTGAATGCGAGGTTTTTTCCTCCGATGTGCGAGACGCATATGCCGAGATGGACTTCGCTCAGAGTATACTTAGCCTCTTTAGGGGTTAGGCATTTCAGGTAACGAGTGGAATATCCCCGCTTGTATAGCCTGAAATGCCTTCCGTCGAGAATTGTGTACCAGCCTGCTGTCTTCTTGATCCGTTTGTCCTTATCGGCATTTTTGGGTAGAGTTTCGTCGATTAGATACTTTCTGTATGGAGTCATCCAGTTGTTACCCTCATCAATCTGCAGCACTTCTTGGTCCAAGGAGTCAACACTGGGCATGGCCAGAGTCTCCCGTGATTCCCTGGCGTACTGCTCCGGGGATCCTATGGCTGCGTCCCTGGCCAGCCAGTCAACTTTCCAATTGATGGCCCTAGGGATGTGTTTAATCAGAAAGCGATCGAATCCCAGGATCAGGGTTTTTTCCTTTTCCAGGTATCTCACGAACTAAGGGTTCGACACTTTGAAGGTTCCCTAGATTTGGTTGACCATGAGCTCCGAGTCACTATGCATGACCAGCGATTTTACGGAACACTCCTTAGCCAGACGAAGTCCTGTGAGAAGGGCCTTGTACTCCACCATGTTATTGGTAGCGGGGAAGGTCAGTGCAACGAAGTACGTAATCGCTACACCGTCCAAAGTCTTTAGCACGACTCTAGCTCCGCTACCTGCTTAAGTGGACGATCCGTCCACATTTAGGGTCCATGTCGGGATGTTGAGATCGCCTATGCTTCTTGGGTTGTCGGGGTCATCTAGAGCTGGGGTCGCCACCTTGACGAATCTACTAAGGCCTGACCCTTGAGGGCTGGCCAAGGTCAAAACTCTACGTCAAACTCTCCCAACTCTATAGCCCACTTGACCAGTCATTCGAAGGTCTCTGGTTTCTTCAAAATCGACTTCAGAGGTTGATCCGTTAGAACAATGATTCGGTAGGCTTAGAAGTAGGGTCATAGCTTTCGCGCCGAATAGATGAGGGTCAACGCGATTCTCTCGGCATGTGGATAGCGGGCCTCTATGTCTGTCAGTATCCGACTTACGTAGTACACTGGCCGCTGCGCTCCCTCATGTTCTCTGACTAGCACAGAGTTGAGGGCAGTGCCTGACATAGCCAAGTAAAGGTACAGGTCCTCGCCCGTGTACGAAGAGCTCAGGAGAGGCGGGTTGATGAGGTATGGTTTGAGCTCTTTGAAGGCTTCCTCGCATTCCTCGGTCCACTAAAACCCTGACGATTTTGTCCCCCTAAGTGCCCTAAAGAAGGGCAGGTACTTCTCCACAGACTTGGCAAGGAATCGCGAGAGGGCCGTCAATCGCCCTGTGAGCTTCTGTACTTCCTTCACCGTTCGCGGAGAGTTCATGCCAAGGATGGTATTGTTCTTTTTTAGGTTGGCTTCAATGCTGCGTTATGATACGATGAATCCCAGGAACTTCCCAAAGGTCACCCCGAACGCACATTTAGCTAGGTTGAGTTTCATCCTGTGCACCTAGAAGGCCTCCTCTAGGTCGCGGATGTAGTCGTCGGCAACCTTGCTTTTTACAAGCATGTCGTCAACATACACCTTCACATTTTTCCCGATCTGAGCTTTAAACATCTTGTTCACCAGGCGTTAATGGGTGGCCCCGGTATTCTTAAGGCAGAAGGGTATCACCTTATAGTAGTACGTCCCCTGGTCGGTTATGAAGGAGCTATGCTCCTCATCGTCTGGGTGCATCTTCATCTAGTTGTAACTAGAGTAGGCATCCATGAAACTAAGGAGTTCGTGACCAGACGTGGAGTCCACTAGCTGGTCGCTCCTGGGGAGAGGAAAACTGTCCTTTAAGCAAGACTTGTTTACGTCAATGAAGTCTACGCATATTCGCCATTTGTCATTGTTCTTTTTCACAAGCACGACATTGGATAACCAGTTTAGACATTGGACCTCTCGAATAAATCCGACGTCAAGGAATCTTGTTACCTCCTCCCTTATGGCGACCAACTTCTCGACGAAATAGTTCCTGTGCTTTTACCGCACAGGCTTGTGGCCGGGATTGAGGCCCAACCTATGGACCATCACTTCGGCCGGTATCTTGGGCATGTCAGCAGGAACCCAAGCGAACACGACAGAGTTCATCCGCAAGAAGGTAATCAATTGATCGCAATCAGCATATGGGAGAAAGCTACCCACATGTATGCACTTCACTGGCTCGACAGGATTCAGAGGGATCGCTTCGATTGCTTCCCCTGACTGGGCTTGTTGCAGCATGGCTTCGTTTCAAAGATCAAGATCTTCATCTGGGCGATCTGGCTCTACGGGGGTGGCTTAGGACAAGTAGCACGTCTGCCCCATCGCCTAGTCCCCTAGAACTTCGCCCACGCCGCACGGGTGGGAAACTTTATCTTCAGATGAGGGATCGATGTAACGACCCCGAAGGACATGAGGATGGGTCTGCCCAATATAGCATTGTAAACAGGCGATAGATTAACGACAAGGAACATTAGCTTTTACGTTGCAGTGCGCAGGTAAGTTCCCATCGTGATCTCTAGCCGGACTATCCCCTACACAGTTACAAGTTCGTTGTCCAAGCCGTATAAAGAGCCATCGGCCACTCTCATTTGACTTCGCTTTAGTCCAAATATAGAAAAGGCACTGAGATACAGTAAATTATGTGAGTTTCTATTATCAACAAAGACCCATTTTAATTGGTAATCAGTATTACCATCTAAAACGATGATGGATACAATAAGGGCATCAGTATGGGAGAATGTTACATGAGCCATATTGTCACTATTAAAGCTAATAACATCACTCCTATCCCCTATCTTTGCTCTCTTGCTACTGGAAGTTGGCTCTGGCTATTTCTGCCTAGCGCTTTTGGCGGTCACGGTTGAGATCATGTTGATTACGCTAACGGCTATACGGTTTCTGGGGGGCTCACTGGCCTCGACATCCGAGGTTGTGAGGGCTTGCCCCGAACCTTTCACGAACCGTTTAAGGTGTCCGCGGTGGATCAGGTCATCTATCTCCTACTACAAGGTTTAGTAGTTCTCTATGGAATGTCCGAGGCAACGGTGATACTGGCAGTATTTCGTCTGGTCACTGCCGCTCGGACCCTTCGATGTCTTTAGCCATTTGATGAATTTTTCATCTTGGATTTACATCAGGATGTTCGCATGGGTATCGTTAAGGGGGGTCAAAGACGTTGGTCTGCGATCCCTCCTTGATCCCGGCAGAGGGCGTGGCTGCTTGCGGGCGCTCCGGAAAGCAGCTATCATCGTCGTTCCTCTTCTTTCCGCTGGCTGGCTTGGGAATATTCGGGGGCGGTCTGCACACTCGGGACTCTTCGCCTCATTTGCCTCCTCCACTGAGATGTAAGCTCGAGCGATGGCTTCAGCCCCCGGAAAGACTGGGGTCGCTGGTGTGATAGGTGCTTGAAAAAAGTCCCCTGCTGCCAATGTAATAATGAAAGCGTTAAGCTTCAACTCGTCAGAGAGTTGGGGGATCCGGCGCGCCTCAGTGATGAAGCGGTTGAGGAATCGCTTCAGACTTTCGTCCAACCTCTGACGGAGGTGGATCAGGTGCCACAGCTGTTTCTCCTCCCTCCGGCTGGAGGCAAACTGGTTCAGGAAGTAGTCTGTGAGCTCATCGAAGGAGCAGATGGAATCAGGGAGGTGGCCGTGAAACCAAAGCAGTGTGTCCCCCCTGAGGGTGTCGGGGAAGCACTGGCACATCATGATCTCACTCGCCCCTTGAAGTGACAGGTGGGTACGGAAGCAATTAAGATGATTCATCGAGTCCTTACTCCCGTTGTACCCTTCGAGCACGGGCATCTTGAATTTGTGAGGCAGCAGCTGGGTCTGTAGATCCATGGCGAAAGGTGACCTTTGCAAGTCAACGAAGGATTGTGTGGATCTCTCCTTGTGTAGGAGATCCCACAATACCTTGACCTTCTCCTCCATTGGCGGGTCGGACGCCCCTCTCCGCACGTTGATGATATCGTGGAGTTTTGTGTGGTCCTGCTAGCGTGGCTAAATTTATCGGTTGTGGCGGCTTCCCATGTGGAGTGGCTGCCCACTACCGGAGTCTGCGGCAGTTGGCCTCCCGCAATTGGCAAGAGTTACAGGGGTTACGCCGCTCAGGACTCTCACTATCGGAGTCTCGGCTGGGATGGCTCTCGGCCACAGACTGGACCCTGCTGCCGGAGACCGCTTGGACCCCGACGTCATCAGGCCGATCTGATCTTCTCCTGAGTGTATGCACCATGATGGTTGGCTGACTCCCTGTCGCCTGAGGTGGCTAAGGAATTTTGATCTGGAAGACAGCTGTAGAGCTTAAGGTTGTTGATGCTAGGTTGATCATCCAAAATCGGATTGATTTCCCTTTCTTCGTAGAAGAAGAAGGATTTTATAGGCCCTCTGGAGAGGGGCTTTGTGCGCGAGAACCCCCGTTGTAATGGTTCATTGGCCGCTGATTGCTATCGACGATTGGCAGCATGTCGGTTGTTGTTTAGCGGTGGTAGGTGGATTGTTGGGCATTGCCGGCCACACTTAGTCTCCCCCTTGAGCTGAGATTGGTGAGGCAACTGTGGGTAGCCGCCTGAGTCGTTGCTGGCAGCACTGACCGTTTCCCCATTGGATAGCTTCTCCTACATTTCTGTTGTTCCCTGGCAGCTGCATTGATAAGCTGCAAGCGACGTCCATTGGCCACCAATCTTGGGCTGCCTCGTAGGTCGCCCGGCAGCGTTGGGCCTTAACGGCCCATCAGGTAGCCGTTCCGTGGGTTGGGCTTCGAATCTTTTTGGACCTTTGTCCTGAACCCAACAATTATATATTTTGACAGTATACAATTAATTAAGACTGAAGAGAGATATGAAATAATGTGCCTGTTCGGTCAAAAATTGTAGTCACATATTATAGCCAGTAAGAGACAAACAGAGACTTAGCAAGTTAAGTTTCTTTTGTTGGGTCTGGTCATTCCCTTGTGGGTAACCCAATAAACTGGTTTGTCATCAGAGGATTTGTGGAGAACAAATCTGGAGAACTGATTCCAGTCAACGGAACATTGACCGGAGGAGAATAGTAGATGGTCAATCGAGATTGACCGGCGGATGGCTAACTGTAGATTCTGGTCAACAAGAGGTTGACCGTCTAAGAGCTGCCGAAGTACAGACGGGTAGCAGAAGATGGTCAATGAGGAGGTTGACCGGATGGCTGTAGAAGACGGTCAACAGAAAGTTGACCGGATTAGGCTGGAGAGGAAATACAGAGAGGATTTTCGGAGAGTATTTTCGGAGTAGAAAATGTTTGAGCACCTTTCAGGAGAGATTGCCTGTCAACCTATTGACAAGTTGAGAAGAAAAAATTTAGCGGTTGGTATTACTGGTATGGAATCGCTCGCGGATATGGCTGAGTGCACAGTAGCATCCAGAGTATGGGCTGTGTACAATGACGACCGAGGATATAGGATGTTCGAAGTCGTTCTCACTACCTGGAGACCAAGAAACGTCAGAGGACTCTTGTGATGGCCAAAGGACACAGATGGTCCGGGGACTTGACTGCAGTAACGACCGAGGACGTCGTGGACAGCTAGCAGCAAGTTGTGGACATTTGGATCTGCAGAGCAGGTGGCAGACCTGCAATCTGTGTACGCCATCTGTGTAGGTGATAGGATTGCAGAGTTAGTGGGCAAAGTTGTTGGCAGGTTATAGAGTAAGTGGCAGGCGTTTGTCCACACGCAACCTACCTATTGGTTAAAGGTCTCCGAGCAGATCATTATATATATGCATGCTAGGCATGCTATGCTAGGTGCACGCAAGGCGCCATGGGAGTGACCATGGGTGATAGAGAAATCACCATGAGCGAGCATTCATTGGGGCTTATGTAGCCAGGGGCGTTGTGCGCCAGTCGCATGAGTGCGGGAATGAAGCGGCAGTCGTCGTTTTACCAACACTTGTAAAATAAGAGAGTAGAGAGCACCACAGTGAGGAGAGAAAGAGTAGAAAAAAGAGAGAGCAGTGAGAGAAATACAAATAGTGAGGCTTTGTATTCTCGTATTCTATTCTTCGTTTTCGCCTCTAGGGCTTGTGTAGCCAAGGTGGTTGCTGTATTCTATCTCTGGGTTTGTGTGACCATTTTATATAGTCAATTTATTGGTGGATTTTGTATCCCGTAATTTTTTTTCTTAGTTGAAAAGGGGTTTCCACATAAAAAATACTGTGTATCTCTTGTATTCCTTATTCCCACTAAATGGTGGCTGACGATGATCGGGGGATTTGAGTATTCCGATGCTACTGAATCGAGTGGATTCGGGTGTCGAACCCCAGCATCCTTTTCGTCAAGAAAATTGCTGAAAGACTGATAGTGGTTTGGAAGCTTGAGTGTCGTCATATGAATTAAATGAAAGTAAGTTTTATTTTTCTTAAAAAAGCTATTTTATAGCATTGTATAACAATAATGGCTATCTCGAGCCTTGGTGAATCGCAATGAATTTTTTATTTCTCACATTTTTCAATGTTGTTGGCATGCGGTCAGTGCTTGACAGTGGTCCTTAGTTGATCTTAGAAAAACATATCTTTCTAAGCAGATATGTAGTTGTGTCAAGAGAAACATAAATCAGTTTCCCTTTCGGTCAACTTCTATGGAATTCCAATAGAACTCTCCTCTGTGGAGGGATTAGATTACATATGCCCACAGATAGATAGAAATATTAGAGAGGGTGGGCTTTGCTCACATTTGCAAAAAGGTGGGAGTTGATGTAAAGCCAAGGATGCCATTTTGTTGGTTACTGATAATAATCCTTCCTCTGATATGGAATAAGTTTTGCGAATTGGTGTTAAGGATTGCAAATGGAAATCGTCTATCTCTTCTGCTTGCAGATGCTTCGAGTATAAGCTTACTACCTGCCCTTCCCAACCCAAAAATGTTTATAAACCTTCAAGTAAATTGCTTGAGGATTGGTGGAGCTGGAGTGTTCCTTAGGAGACATTAGATTACTCTGAGAACCCTACTATTGCTGTAAGGGGGATGGCCTAAGTATAAGGGGACTTTTCCATGCTCAAATTCCTTTGAATTGTTGTGTCGTATCAAGGAAGTTGATGTGAGAACTCTTGCTCCTAACTCTGGCCCGTGTAGCCTCCTTGAGAGGGCCTTGATATCCACTCCCAAGGATGCATCTCTTCCTGTTGCATCGACTTCAGGCCCTCCATGCAAGTCTACTGGCCTGTCGAAGGGAACTATTATTGCTAAACAGAAATCTCAAGGGCCTACAATATCTTCCCCCCTTTATCAAGTTATCAAATGATACATCTTTATTGTTAGAATATTAGGGGTCTCAATATCTCAAAAACAAAACTCACACTATGAGAGAAATTATTAGATCTTCTAATATTAAGATTTGCATCTTGGTAGAAACGACAGTCCGGCAAACTAATGCTGGCCCTATAGAAAGCTTTATCACCTGTAGTTGGTCATAGGTTATGAGTTATTATTGCATCTAAGGCGGTCGTTTTTGAATTGGGTGGGATCCCTCATCAGTGGTTTACTGTGATCTTAAGTTTCATGAGAAAATTGTATCTACCATTTGTCACTGATATGGCTCATGGTTCTAGGATCCATTGCTCATTCATGTACAAAGATCACTCCGTTGGAGCTAAGCAAGGGCTTAGGAATGTGATTGGGAATCTGTGTTACGAGCATTTTTTTCTCTTTTCTCTTTTTTCCTTGGTTTAGTTTTTTTTTTATTCCTTCTGTTATAATCACAGTTTGTAAAGCTGTTGGAACACGTGCAACTGCACTGCCCTTTCCCCTTTCCTTACCGCCTAATTGATTCAGTTGCTTTACTATAAATGTACTGTTCAAGGGACTGAATGAGGAAAAGAATATCATCTCTCTCTCTCTCTCTCTTTGCTTCTCTCAAACCTTTCCCCTTTTC